>CM032332.1:39256804-39470539 GCA_019022515.1 Quercus aquifolioides
GTCTTATTCTATGCCTGCCACTCTCCATTCCGCTTTGCTGGTTTGGCTGGCTTTACAAAAATGAACCCTCACACTCAGCTGTGGAGCTGCTGGAGTTGCCGTGAGCCCTGCATAACCTCCGACCCAATTCCCTGATGATCCCGAATTAAACCCCCTCCCCCTCCTTGCCGGTTCCCCAAGCAGACCCGTCAGAATTAGCTTCATCCAGCCCAGAGGAGGCTTTTCCCAGCCACACGAATTACCTTTTTCATTTTATTACACAGGTCCCTTGGCCCAATGGAGTAAAATTTCGCACTTTCTTTAATGCACTTCATATGGATCTGCTTATCAACAACACCTGTTTGAAAAGAAAATTGTTACGGGCTAACATAATGCCAAATTCCCATGGGAAACACAATTCCCACGGAATCCATTGCACAGAGGCAGCCCCAGTAGAACAGTTTGTCTCCAGCCATTTCTCTAGAGGTTGATCAAAGATATAAGAGATCACAAGCACCTTCAGTTTTCGCCATACGTCTTGCGCACGATACACCTTCTAGCATAGAAAACAATTAATACAAAATTATTAATAAAAGATAGTAACTATTAGAAAAACATTCAATGGGTGGAAATCACAAAACTGAGGGAAAAAAAAAAGCCAACCTGTCATCACGACTTCCAAAGTTGACTTCCACTTCACATTTTCAGATCTCAAGACACACTCTTCTCTGTGTTCAAGTTCAAGCTTTTAGTTTCAGCCTCTCTTTTTCTCTATCTATTACTCTAAGCTTAAGCCCCATTTCTCAACGTCAACGAACAATGAGCCACCATTCACCTCCAGTCAGCAATATTGTCTAGTGTTAGGGCGAAAAAATCAATGGCGTAAAGGGCAAAGAGTTGAAGAGAGCCCATTCGGCGTGAGGAGGAGAAAACCAATAGATTAGATGGCATTTTGGGTCAAGTTCAGTACCGGCCGTATCCATTAACTGGCCGGAATCTAATATTTATGCCGGTACGGCGAAATGATCCCGGTATGAAGGTAATTTAATTCGGAACGAAATCACTAGTTTTTGTCCCGGCTGACCTATCGGAACAAAAAATACCGCGGGACCGGCCGGTACGGTACGAATCGTCTTCCTTGTTTCTGAACCTCCAAAACAATAGTTGTAGTGTTCAATTACTAGGCTATATAAAAAATAGATTAAGCATTTTATTCAAAACTGCATGGTTATTTGATCATTTAAAACTGCCTTAGTTTCAGGATTCAGGAATTTCTGTGTACTTATCTAGCATTAAATGCAAGGCCAACTTTTCTTAGTTATCTTGCTATAATTTAAGGTGCCTTTTCCTTTTCCATATGTCTATGACATCTCTCTCTCTCCTAATTAGAGAATTATGGGTTTTGGTTTAGTGCTATAGAAAGATAATCTAAAACATCTCAAATGGAGTCATACTGAATAAAAAATAGAATCAAGAATGACAGGTAATGGTTTTAAAAAATAGATAAAAATTATCTGTTTTTTGTTGCATGAGACATGCACACATTTCAATAAATTGTCGCTTACGGCACAACAACTGTGTACAATGGGATAAAAATATTTATTAGACAAGGTGCTCAACATTTATCGTGATGTTATAACATGAATAGACAGATTATTCCATTTCTTTCTTTGGTTTGGGTTGGTTTTAAACAAAGCCCTACTACTTGACCCAGTCGAAGTTATGAATTCTTGAATATTCCAAGTGAATTCGTCGTGTCCTTTTTTTTTTTTTGGATGGTGAAACTTGAATATCATCCCAACTTGAAATTGAATTACAACAGAGCTAGGACTTAAGGCAGAAAAACATCAAATAAGTACATCAAATCATTTATAAGAATCGCTGAATGAAAGGGGGGTAACACCCTTCCAATATGAGTTAGCCCGAGAGTTTTTGTTCTTTGGCTAACACATGTGCACACTGTTTCTATCCCTTTTCAGGTGCTGGAAGTTAACATGTGAAGAGTGCGAAAAAGACCTGATATCATGGAGGATTGACCAATATCGCCACTAAGAATCCCCCAAGTTCAGCGCTTGAATCACTGATAGAGCATTTGACTTGAAGATGGCTCAGGATCTTCATCTCTAAAGCAAATAGGACTCCTGGAGAGAGCAAAAGCTTTAGTCACCTTAGTAGATAGTTTTGATGGGAGAGGTTTGCTTAGTGTTTGATGGGTTGCCGAGCTGTCATTGATAAACTCCATGCAGAGTTCCTCCATTAATCTGTAGTGCTCCATCTACATTAACCTGTAGTAGCCTGGGGGGGGGGGGGGGGGGGGGAGCTGTCCATTAATGGTGGGAGATGGATTGCACTTGGGGGGGGGGGGGGGGTTGGAAGCAAGCATTGTTGAAATCTAATAAGGCTCTTCTTGTTGATTCCTAGGCTTGAGAAGGTGGGTAAGCCTGCATCATTGTGGATGGCTTGGTTTCTGTTTCCCCCAAATGGTCCAAGCAGTCTGAAGAATGTATCTAGCTCCCCTGAGGGACCCTTTTTCTATGAATTGGCCTGCAATGTCCATAATGTCCATTTCTGAGGATGCAATGTCCATCAGCAGTCCTACTACAAGGCCCAAGTTTGCCTTGCATGGTCACAATGAAGGAGGGCATGAGAAATGGATTCCATATGTTTATCACATAAGGGACAAAAACCAGCAAAATTCATACCTCTGCAGCGGAGATTGTACATGGTGGGGAGGGCCATTCATGTAGGCACGCCAAGCAAAAATTTTAACTTTTGGTGGGACTTTGGAGCTGCCAGATTTTTCTTCCAAAAGGGTGGGCCAGAGTGGTCTGTTGTGCTTCCCCTCATTCCCATTTGCTTAATCACCTTTGTAGCAATGTAATAGGCACTCTTGACAGTGAATGAGCCACTTTGTGTCCCCATCCATATTAGACTAACCTCTAGTATACTATAGCTAATAGGAATCTTGAGGATAGTATCAACTTCAAATGGAAGAAAACAGGGACTTCACAAGCTTAGATTTCCACTATTTGGTATCTTCATCATGAGTGAGGAGACCATCGGGAAGTTGTCAAAAGGTTTTTGGGGGAGGGGGGGGGGGGGCGTGGGGGGGGGGGGGGGGGGGGGGGGGGGGAGATCACCTTATTGGTGGTCGCGTTGGGAGCCACCTATCCTCCCAAATATGGATCCTTTTGTCATTAACCCACCCTCCATTTGGTGCCATTTCTTTGAATCTCCAAGTTGTTATGAATACTCCTCCACATGTAGCTTGGGTTGCTGCCTTTCTTTGAGTCCAGGACATCATCATGAGAAAATTACTTGGCTTTGTAGACCCATGCCACTAAGGAGTTAGTGTTTGTGAGAATCCGCCAACCTTGCTTGCTAATAATGCCAAGTTGAAGGCTTGGAGATTTTGGAAACCCATACCACGAAAAAGCTTGATTTTGCACATCTTATTCCTACTTACCCATGCCAATTTTGTTTCTTGATTTCTTTGGCCCCACCAGAAATTCCTCAACATTTGTTCAAGGTCATTGCACAAAGTTTTAGCGTAATTGGAAGCAACTTATGGGTATACGTTAGTACAACTTGAGCTACGGCCTTGATGAGAATTTCTCTATCCCTTTTGGAGAGAAGCTTTTCCTTCCAACCAGCGAGCTTCTTGCCCACCCTTTCTTTTATTTCAGCAAACACTTGTGTTTTTTATTTACCTATTAATGAGGAAGACCGAGATATTTCTTATGCTGAGTGTCCTGCATTGGACCTAGAATCCTCAAAATCCCTTCTTTAAACCTCGAGGGGAGCATTCAAACTAAAGAAGACCGATGACTTATTTGCATTAATTTCTGCCTCGAGGCCCTTTCATAGGCATTAAGGATGTTGATCAGCTCCATGCATTCCGAAGTGTTTGCCTTGCAAAATGGCAGACTGTTGCGTGCGAAGAAAAGATGGGTGATTGTAGGGCAGCCTCTACAAATGGATATGTCATTGAGGGTTTGGTTCTTGGTGGCTTGGTGAATAGGTGTAGAAAGACCGAGGCACAAAGAAGGAAGAGTTCGAGGGAGAGCGGGTTGCCTTGGCGAAGGCCTTTAGTAGGAGTGATATTGCCATAGGCCTCACCATTGATGATCACCGAGTATGAGACTGAAGAGATGCATTGCATGATGAGGTTAATCCATTTCCTATTGAAGCCCAGTTTTTCCATGACTCCTTTAACGAAGCTCCATTCCACCCTATCAAACGCCTTACTCATATCAAGTTTAATGGACATAAAGCTCTCCTTCCCTTTGGATTTGTGGTTTTGGTAATGCATGAGTTCAAAAGCTACCAAGTAAAGGCGCTTTGGTTCTTAGTGATAACATGGGGGAGGATGACTTTAAGCGATTAGCCAGTACCTTGGAGATAAGCTTATATACTACATTACATAAGCTGATCGGCCTAAATTCTGTCATTCTGGTGGGATTGTTGGTTTTGGCAATAAGGGAAATGTTGGTTTTGTTAATTTTCACCATAGGCATATTGAGGTTAAGCACATTCAACACCATGGTGGTGACATCAGATCCCACAATGCTCCAATATTTATGAAAGAAAATGGTAGACATACCGTTGAGTCCTTGGGCCTTGGTAGGGTGAAGTTGCTGGAGTGCACTTGTGACTTCTTTGCTGGTGAAGGTTTTGGTGAGCTCGACATTCATCTCATCTATAACACATTTAGGAATGGCATTGGTGATTTGTTGGGTACCACTAGGAGAGATGGTAGTGTAGATTTTTTCAAAGTAGGCTAGTGTAGTAGCCGAAATACTATCTTTGTCATCGCACCATCTACCTTCATCGTTCCACAAGCCCAAAATTGTGTTCTTCTTCCTTCTATTTGATGCTCTAGCATGGAAGAATTTTGTATTTTTGTCTCCCTCTCTATACCAGTGAATTTTGCTACGCTGATGCCACAAAATCTCCTCACTATCCAGAAAGTCATTTATTTCTTTCCTAATTTCATTGATTGCTGCCCCATGAGAGCCATCATGATCTTGGACAGTGAGGTTGTTAAGAGCTTTCCTTTTTTCCTAGATTTTCCTTGGAATGGTGCCAATCACACTTTTATTCCATGAAGTTAATTCTGATGTGCAGCGACTAAGATTGGAAGCGATCCCCTCAGGAGTGTTCAATGAGCTGCTCCCATTCCAAGTAGCTTCAATGATCTCATGATAGTCTTCTCTTTTTGCCCACATGGCTTCAAAATGGAAGCAGTGTTTTCTGGTTGGAGGCGAAGGGTAGGAGTCCGTAATTCTTAGGAGGCAATGATCTGAGGTGGACTCAACTAGGTGGTGGACCCTGGTATCTTTGAAATGGTTGAGCCATTTGGAGTTGGCAAAATCTGTCTAGTCGAAGATAGATTCTGTTACTACCTTCTTGCATATTGCACCATGTGAATTCAGGACCGGAGAAGCCAAGGTCTTGGAAGTCACAAGCATTCATAGCATCTCAAAAGCCTTCCATTTGCCCCTGTGATCTCTGAGTTTCACCTGAATTTTCAGACAAAGTTAAGATTTCATTAAAATCTCCGCAAAAAAACCAGGGTAAAGAATATTGGGCATTTAGATAAGTGAGAAGGTTCCAGGATTCCTTCCTTATGTGGGATTCTGGATGACCATAAAAGCTAGTAAATCTCCATTTGAAGCTGCTTTGCTGATTAGTGATAGTGGCATTGATGTGGTGTTGAGAGAAGGATATGATTTCCAAATTGATTTCCTTTGACCAAAGAAGGGCTAAGCCTCCACTTCGGCCTTGGCTGGGGACAATTAGGAATTTGAATTTGAATTTCTCCATACACTTTACTTTTGATTTAGTCTCCACTAGGAAGATGATATAGGGATTTCATCGTCACATGTAGTCGCGCAACACAAAAACTGTCCGGGGGTTCCTAATTCCCCAGCAGTTCCAACATATGGAATTCATTGTGCCCGACGGTGCTTCCTTGCAGCCACCGCCGATCTAACTGGTGAGGCAACTGAGCTTGCAGAGAGACTTTCACATTGCCTTTGGGGGGGGGGGGGGATTTTCTTCTAAATCAACTGAGAAGTCCAACTTACCTGGCCATTTGGACCCTAACAGGTCCTCAATGGTTTGCATGGAAGCTCCTTGGGCCTGTTTTCCTTTTTCCAATGCTATCCTCTTCCAATTACCTTTGCCTTTAGACTACTTGCTTTAACTTAGGCCTGGTGGAGTTTCAGGTTTTTCCGTGGGGGTTATAATCTCAGTGATGGGCTTTAGAGGGCTAGTAACCTCTTGGGCCTCGTGGAGGAATGGATTGAGAAGGCCCACAAGTGAGGACTCATCTCTGGCCTTTTTGCCCAAAGCTTCTATCTTGTGCTCGTCACATGAGGGACCTTTTAACTGAGGCAACATGTCAACGTTCTCTGTCAAGTCACAACTCTGATTTTCCACTACCTGTGAGATAGACCCATCGATCCCACCAAACTTCTCGAGCATTGCATTGTTTTTGTTCTGACTACTATTTTGAATTTCTGTCCTTGCCTGTTGCACTGATTTTGGGTTTAATGAGTTTGTTGTCGCTGGAGCTAATCTTTCACTTGACTTTGTCGATCTCTCTTCATCAAAACCCCAACTATTATGGGTTTTGGATTTTTCAGAACCACCTTTTTGGTTTCCACCTACCTTCATCCAATCCCTGTATTGCTTGGGAGAGTTGGGAGTGAAGGGGTGGCTTGGACAATGTTTATTGTCATGACCAAGCAATCCACATTGCAAGTACAAGGTAGGGAGTCTCTCAGAAGGTGACCCAAGTCTTCCCACCTTCAAGATTTACTATGTTACCTCCTCTGCAGAGAGGCTTGTTGAGTGGTAAATCGATCCAGATCCTCATGAATCGTGCTTGCTCAGATAACCAAGACCCCTTATCTGTCTCGATATAACGACCTAAGCTGTTCCCCAAATCTCTTCCAACCTCCTTTGATAAGTTCTCAAAAGGGAGGCCCTAAATTTGAACCCAGAAAGGTGAGTGGGTGAAATCTATGTTTGAGATTGACAAGCCTTTCCTCCATCTACATAGGAGTAGCAAGTTATTATCAAAGTTCCAAGGGCTGTTTCTCTCGACCCATTTCATCTGGTATTCTAAAGTGAACTTGAATTGGAGAATATCTTTCTCGACATCAACTATTCTTAGTTCAGAACCCATCTTCCAGGCAGCCCTGAGGGTGTTCTTTAAGGTCCGTTGGTTTTGATGTATATCTGATAGAAGCTTACTGAAGAGGCTTAGAGCACATTCTTCCATGAGGTCTAATTTGTTCATGGTTGTGATGGGAATGTCTACTTCTTCATCCTTAGTGAGGCAAAGATGTTGGAGGCCCTCAATCACATTCTGGTTCATTGAAAAGAGGTAGAGGGTGAAGGCTTTGGGGGATTGGAAGTGAGCACGTTGGGGTGTCTGCATAGAAAGTGAAAGGAATAGCCCTTAGGAAGGGAGGGGAGACTCGAGGGAGGGGCTCCTACATGGGGAGAGACCTAAAGGTTTTCACTTCCTTTATTTTGTCGTATCATTTTCAGAACATTAAACGTTGACAGGTAAATTTATTGAAGTTATATTTTTTTTTTGTTGAAGTTCTGTCACAGTGAACTATGTACATAGACTATAGTTTTGTCATTAATAAGCTATTGTTATTGATATTTATCCGTTTGGCATTTGATTTTGATATCATGAGAACCAAAATTGTTACTGATATTCTTATTCTTTTGCTAGTTATTAATCTTTCCAGTGCAAATTCTTTCTAATAAAAAAGAAAAAAAAAAGAAAAAAGAAAAGAAAAGAAAACTTTCTAGTGCAAATTAAAGGTTTATGAACCAAACTCTTTTCTCTCAGGAAAAAAAAAAAAACCAATTTCTCTCTCTCTCTCTTTCTCTCTCATTTTTAATATCTCCTATTTTAATATAATGTTAAATTACTAATTTTTTTGAAAGTTGAAATTGTTGTGAAATAGTAAATTTAATCATTTAACAACATAATTTTAACAATAGATGCAGTACCATAGTAGTCGTCTTCTTCTTGTTATTGAAAAATTAGTTTTCATTTTACAATTTTGGCATGGTAATTCTTTTGGTATGCATGCCTGCACCTGAAATAAATTTTCAGTGTAGATTAAGCTATGTATATTTCAAATTTTCATTTTAAATTAGACTGTGCTGCTGCTTTTGGTTACTATAATCCGAGAAATGTGATACGGAAAGTGGCATATATCTAGCTACCGGTGAATATATATATATATTTTTGAGAATCTAGCTACCGGTGAGTATAAAAAGTGAGAGATGGGGAAAAGGATCAAATAATGTAGTAATAAATTATGATATTTCTGGACAGGCCGGAATTAATGGCTTGTTTTGTTTCATTAAACAACCTTTTAACCCTTTAATATTAGTTTTTTTTGTGAACTAAAACTAATTTTATTTTCAGCCGGCTAATGTGGAAGGAGTTTGACTTAAGCTATGCGGGATTCACGACTGATGGTGCTGAATGGTTGGTAAAGAACACAGATATCAAACTTATTGGTAAGACATAGATTGTCCTTTCTATCAATTTGGAGCTACTTGAGCACCATGTAGCTTTGTACGTTGGACACTAAAGCTCATTTCTTCTTTGTTTGTATTATACTCTCTTGTCCCAAATTGTTGGTCCTGCATTTTATTTTAAGATGTCTCAAAATATAGTCCTTTTTGAAAAGTTAATAAATAAAATTCTTAACTTACCCTCTACTTTATTTAAAAATTCAATACTATTCTTTTTCAAGAGTTTAAATTAATGAGAGTAGTTTTGGAAATTTTTATTTAAAAATTCAATACTATTTTCAAGAGTATAAATTATGTTTCCACAAGGTTTAATTGAAAGCCAACATATTAAATTATGTTTCCTTAAAAGGTTGGACTTTCTAAACATGAACAATAATTTGGGATGGACCATGAATATCAATTGGTAGTGCAATCACCATTTACATTTTTCACTTATTTTATGCATTTTGACGATATTTAATATATATGTACATGATTTTTTAGCATATCTAAGATTTTTCCACGTATTGGAGGAAATTATTAATTTTTTATTTATTTGGATAGAAGTATTTGAAAAGGACTTAGATTTAGTTTTTAAGTTTAAATGACTTGAATAAAAATTATAAAATATAAAATGGAAAACACTATGGATGGATTTAAGCTTTATTAATTTATAGATTTAAAATGGTCAAGTAAAAGATGTTATATTAAATCTATAGTATCCCAAGTGTATTTGTTAGAGCAAAATCCTCTAAGCTCAAAATCAATTTTTTTTTTTTTAATTGTGAAATCCAAATTCAAGCTAAAAGTATCTAGTGTGCTTACTGCTTACAACACTTTTACTTCATATATTTATATAAGCCCTACCTTTGTGATCCTGCAATCTATCATGATGCTCTTTAACGTATTGTTTTTATTATATTTCAAAGCTTATTTAGAGGTAACTGTAAACAGATCCAGCAAGCAATGATTTGGTTCTGAATGGTAATGACTAGTAGAATCATCACTTATTTCCTAGTGATTTAAGGATTCTTGGGGCCACAGCAAAAAACACATGAATCACATTATATATCCATTACTTTCACCTTTTGGGGCATGGATGGATACTTATATGCTCTAATCCCCAGGCATTAGCCCTCAATTATGTTTCTTTCAATATTCCCATTCCCTTTTATACCCCATTAGCATTTTCAGTTATAATGTCATTCTGTTACACTAACTTATCTTACTGCTATGAAATATAGGTCTTGATTACCTAGCGGTTGCTACTTATGATGATGCAATTCCGGCTCATCTTGTTTTTCTAGATGCCAGGGTAAGAAATTAAAACTGTCTAATAAATTAGGCTTCTTATATCTGATCGATACTTTTTGCAGCTACATATATATATATATATATTCCCTTATGTATATCAGAGAATTTGAGAGAGCTTCTTGTAATTTTCAGCTGGCATGTCTCTAACCATAAGTTTCATAATTTCCATGCAAAATTTTGATGATTAATTGAGTAGAAGGCTTCCCCCCCCCCCTAAAAGAATTGAGTAGAAGTTGCATATTCTATTCAATTTGCTAGTATTTCCTGAATTTTTTTCACTAGTCATCTCTTGACATTAAGGAGATTGGATTTTGTTGCGTTGGTATTTAAATTTAATGCGGGAAAATAAGATTGATAGTACTCAACACAGTGGCGACTCTAGAAATTTTTTTTCAGGGTGTTCCTCAACAAACATAAATTTCACAATCTAATAAAAAGAAAATTTTATATATTGACAACAACAACAATTAAAAAACACGAGATGAATCTTGCATAGGAGATGAATCTTGGGTATGTGGTTTTCTTATCAAATATTTGTCCATAATTCTAGCAAAAGAATAAATAATAAACTATAAGTTCATTTGAAATATTAATAAAATTATTAATTATTGTTGTAACGTTGTTTAGTTGTTTCATTAATTTGTTTGTCTTTTATAAACTATAATTTGTTATATTGTTGTTTCATTAATTATAAAATTATTAATTGTTGTTTAGCCTAACATAATTTAATTTGTTTATCTTTTATAATGTATTGGTTTATTAATTATTATACTGCTTTAATTATTGTTGTTTAGCCTAACAATAAACTATATTACTTTAATTTGTTTGTCATTAATTATACTGCTTTAATTTGTTATATTGTTTAGCCTCGTGTGCACATTACACTAAAAGCACTAAAAGAGCCACTGATGTGCACATTATTTACACATTTCATGTGTAGCACAATAATTAAAGCACGCCTCATGATGCCCCCTGCCAATCAAAAAATTTCACAATCACGCATTACACTAAAAGACAATTAATATTTCACCAACACCAACACCAACACACTACAAACGCCAACACCAACACCAACACCAATACCAACAGATAATAAACTGATAAAGCCAAATTCAATTTTCAAAAAGTCAAAAACAAACAAAATTTAATAAAGCTAAAGACTAAAGTTTGGTCAATCAAAAGAGAGAGAGAGTTACTGAGTTGGTCTTATTAAAGAATAAAGAGAGAGAGTGAGAGTCATTTCATAATTTTCATTTCAAACTTTTCAGTTCAGATAGAGAGAGAGAGTGAGAGACTGAGAGAGAGTCAGAGAGAAAAAGAGAGAGACTGAGAGAAGTTAGCTTAGAAAAAAATTGAAATACCTTGAGGGAGGGTCGGACTGTCGGAGGGAGCACCGGAGCAGTGGCAGCAGCCAAGCAGCGAGTAGGGAGGTGGGAGGCTTGAACTGGACTGGGCACGAGTGGATGAGCCGGCGGGCGAGCGATCTGCCGATCTGACACTGGTGATCTCCATCCTTCGATCCGATGAGCGACGACGAGCGGCATTGGCTACTTGGCTTGGATGAGCCTCAACAAGCGGCATTGCTCAATGCTCTGTGAGGTCTTTTTTTTTTTTTTTTTGAGGCGCTAAGCTGCTCTGTTTTTTTTTTTTTTTTTTTGTGAGAATCTGTGGGTTTGTCTGTAATCTGTTGGGCACTTGGGCTTACCGTGGGCTTGCTGTGGGCTTGCCTCTATTACAAATTTTTTTTTTTTGCTTGAAAGTAGAAGTGTAGAACAAATTTTTTTTTTAGTGAGAATCTGTGGGTTTATCTTTTTTTTTTTTTTTTTGTGAGAATCTGTGGGTTTGTCTGTAATCTATTGGGCACTTGGGCTTGCCGTGGGCTTGCTATGGGCTTGCCTCTGTTACCATTTTTTATTTATTTATCAGATTTAAGTTCAAATTTGTTTTTTTGGGCTTTTTTTTTTAGTTTGAGGGTGTTCCTAATTTTGTGATTGAGAGTGTTACTAATACAGAGCAAATATAAATTTTTTTTTTATTATATATAATTTTTTTTTTTTTTTTTTAGGTTAGGGTGTTCCCAGGAACACCCTTAGCTGTACATGGCGTCACCATTGACTCAACACTATCACTATTAAAATGGTTCAGGAAATCGTTCTTGTGGAAGGTGTAAAGCTCGATCACGTCCAACCAGGAATATATTCCCTTCATTGTTTACCCCTCAGGTTGCCTAAAGCTGACGGATCACCAGCAAGATGTATTCTCATCAAATGATATTATGTATGTTTCATATTGTTTTAGTACTGATGTAGTATCGCCATTACTGTGTCTTTATTAGCCATGTGATGTGTCTTATTACTATGACTTTGTAAGCCATTTGATGCGTCTTGTGTTTGATGTGGAATAATTCAAAACCTTTTGTATTTGCAGAATTTACATGTTAGTTTTATCAGTTTGATGGTGTGCTCGTTCAAAGTGGGTTAACTTCTTGTAGAAGACAGTAGTAATCCTATGAGATGTTTAGTGCAAAAAGGCACCACCAAGTACAGGTTTACTATTCATGATAGGATGAGCCCAAGCGATATGCAGCAAAACAACCCATATTGACAACAATTTTACTATTCAGGATTTGTAGACTGAAAGGGAAATCATTGCAAATTTAGAACAGAATCACAGAGATTATTTTCGGAATTTAAAGGAATGCCAAATTCGTTTTGATAAAAGATTGACATAAAATATATTGAGAAACAATATATTTTATTGAATGGCTACTTACTTTATTTTTCATGGTATATTTGTTCTTGACTCAGTATATTTTCAATTCTTGACTTAAAAAAAAAAGAAAAAGATTCATACTTTTTGGTCCCACGAGCTAAGATCTTTTTTTTTTAAGCCAAAAATACATGTAAGGTTGAATTTAATCAACTATCATGTTGGCTTTATTCCGTGCCAAATTTGCTTGTAATTCAGCATATAGAAACCCTGTATTTATGTGGGAATCATGTAAGGGTAGTGTGTGAGAAAGTGTGAAGAAATGCTCAAGACTGTGCAGTGAAGCTGGGACTCGCGACTGGATCTCGCGGGTGGCTCGCGACTAGCAAGCCGCCAGAAGATGCACACGAGTGAAACATGCAGAGAAGCTGAACCGTCATGCCAGCTGTAGCACTACATGACAAAAAGTCCAGACTGATCATTTAGTTAGCTCGCGGCTTGAACTCGCAACTCAGTCAAGTCGCGAGTCCAAGTTGTCAGCTAGCTCTGTTTTGGAAAAACTGACTCTTCGCATTCCTTTCTCACCCTAGTATAAATACCCCTTATACCCACGAAATGTAGAGAGATTCCAAATAGATTTTTGAGAGAGAAACTCTAGAGAAAAACAAGATTGATTCATCCACAATCTTCACATAGAGACTTTTCAAATTCCTCTACTCTCATTCTCTCCATTGTTACATCCTTGAGAGGTTCATTACCCAAATCATTTTCTCACTATACCCACATCTGTGAGAGAGAAAAATATTGTGGTATTAATTAGGTTATTAGATGGAAAGTAATAGCATTTAATGATATTTTTTCAACCATTAGATCTTTTGGAGATCTACGGTGTAAAAAATGTGTAACTTTATAAAAGTTACACTAGATGTAACTTGAACTCATCTCATATATATATATATATATATAATATTTGTTATCATCTATGTGATTACAGTATTATTTTTAAGTGAGCATGATATTATTTTTAAGTAAGCATGATCTAATGTGGGCCAACTCTTCAATTACATCAATAATTAGGAGATTTAGATCTAGATGCTTTTGTTGGAAACATAAAATAAAAAAATAAAAAATACAATTGAACTTACTCTATATTTTAAACAATCAAGCACATAACTAATATATATTTTTGGGATATATATATATATATATATATATATATATATGTGTGTGTGTGTGTGTGTGTGTGGGCGCGCGTGCGCGCATGTGTAAATTCAATAAGTGGGGGATTTAAATCTAGATGCTTTTGTTGGAAACATAAAAAAATACAATTGAACTTCAAGACTCTATATTTTAAACAATCAAGCACATAAGTAATATATTATTTTGGGTATTAGGTTTCTTTAGAGTATTTGTTAATGAACTTATTTTAGAAAAGTTTTGATACTAATTTTATGAAAAATATAAAAAAAATGTAAAAAAATAAAAGAAATGACTTTTTATGAGGAAGGAAAAAAGTATCCTAAATGAATGCTCTTAAGCTATCTATTATCTACTCCAAGAAATTAACTTAGTGGTTCTTAAGGTCTCATAGTATTCATGAGATTCTAAATTCGAAATCTCTTGTCGGCATCTTGAGGCCATCTTGAAGGGATTATTTCTTATAATAACCTAGTGTGTATAAGACAATGGACAACACATGTCCAAGGAAATAGTTAGATACTGAAAAAATGTCTAAATAGCATTGTTTGTTAAAAAGAAAGAAAGAAGGCCATTTTCCTTTTTGTAAAAAATCTATAAAAAAAAAAAAAAAAATTCATATCTAGAGTTCTAGACTAGAGAAGGGCAAGTCAATAACTAATTATAAATTTATAATGTTGTTTTATCTCTGATTCACATTCATAATGTACCTAGGCAAAAGACAAAAGTAAAGTACCAATATATAAAAAGTGTACTGAAAATGTTTGATGATTTTAACTGTTTGGACGACAGAGGTACGCTCTTGTTATGCCATGGCCACATCATCCACTTAATTTTTACTTTTTATTTTATCTTTCTAAACTTTTATTCTCTCAATTCTTAAAAAAAAAAAAAAAAAAAACTCTTTTTTTCTCTATTTATCTGTTAGTCCCCATTAACTATTACACTTCCTTCTACCTTTCTCCTTACTCTTTACATTTTTATCTCTCCACTACTCTCTACTTTATCTCTTTATCTCTCCATTACTCTTTACTTTATTGTTACACTTCCTTCATCATTTTTTCTTTTTTATATTTTGACTATTCTTCTCCCCATTTTATTTTGTATAAATTCGATATCATTTCTCTCATTCAATCCATATTCCCCCCCCCCAAAAAAAACTGTAAGTACTCTCTCTCTCTCTCTCTCTCTCTACTTTCTTGTGAATTTTTGTTCTTTCTTATAATTCTAATTAAGGTTGATGATTTTTTTTAAATATGTGTTTTGGTATTATGTTTTTTTAATTTCCTATTACAAACTCTTCTCTCTCCATTTTATAGCTTTGATTGAATTTTAATTTGGGTTAATACTTAGTTTTTTCGAAAATAGGAATTTGAGTTTATGTCAAAACACAATCTACAGGGTTATGAATTTGAATATGCCTACCGATTTTTGGAGTAATAAATTACTATAAAGTCTATCTTTTATTCCTTCTATTTCATTTTAATTTTGGTTAAGATAATATTGTAATTTTGTAATGAATTTTTATTATTATGATAATCTCATTATTCCTTAAGAGATGAGAATTTTGAATAATAAATTTAAAACTAATAAAGTTTAGTTGTATATCAAATATAATACACTAAAATAGAAGTTAAAAAAATTTAGTTCACCTTAAAAAAATATTAATCAAACATACAAAATATAATGGTATGATATATTTGTATTTTGTAGAGATAAAAAGATAAAAAATACTTATAGAAATCTTTAAAACAATTAATATTTGAAGTAATTATTATTTTTTATATATTACACCTCATTACATAATATTTATATATTCTTAAGCATTGCGTGGATCTGCAACTAATTTTAATAAAAGCTATTGCATTTGAATAAAAATATTTTTAAAATAAATGTTCGCAAATCAATTTACAATAAAGTCATTATAGTCAAATTTATAATATCCGAACATCACTTAAAAGTCTTTCAATAATTAATATAGATACATCACTCTAAAGTAACATAATTTTTTTTGTTTATTTTTCTTAAAATTTATTTTAAAATAATAAAAGGTCCAATAGTGGATTATAAATAAGCAAATGGTCTTAATTTGCAGCCGCACGCCACCTGAATTCAGACTGAAACAAAGTTTTTAAAAACAATGGAATAGCTTTCACAAAATTCAATCCACATGGATAATATAATATAGTAATGGATTTATCTGTCAACAAACCAAGAATACAAAAACCAAGAAAGAAAGACTGAGAAAACAAAGCAGCCTCTGTATATAATCTAGTTCCATGAACCCATGATGATGATGATGATAATGATGAACAAAACCAAACCCCATGTCCTCCATCTCCTGCTACTGCTATCGTGCACTTGGGTGCTCACAGTTTCTGCTACCAGCGATGCCTATCCCAGCGTCTCCGACTGTGGCGTCGCAGACGAGGTCGTCGTTCCAGTACGGAGGGAAGTGTACGGAGAAGGTAAGATATTTGACATAAGCCACAGGTACAGGGAGGACATGCCGTCGTTTCATTCGGACGATGGGCTGGGCCAGTTCCTGTGGCTCCGCATGTCCATGAAGAACGGCTCCGTCGCCAACGTTTCAGAGCTCAAGTTCTCTACTCACTCCGGCACCCATGTCGACGCGCCGGGCCATATGTTCGACCACTACTATGACGCCGGCTTCGACGTTGACTCTCTTGACTTGGAAGTGCTTAACGGTAGGTCATCATCGTATTAGTAGCATGGTTTTAAAAACTGATATGGTTAAAGAACTGGTTGAACTGGTTAGTTTGGTCTGGTTTTTAAAACTAGAGCAGTGATGAGCAGTGTTTATTACAAACTCGTTGTTTTAACTGTATAGACATTTTATTTTTTTGTAGTGGTATTTTTATGTTTTAGGTATTTTAGTATCCGTTTGGATAGCAATGAAACGTGCCGCGCGTTTTGTGAGTTGCGGACAAAAAATACTATGCATAAACCGTGCGTGCACTGTTCATGTACTATTTATGTATTAAAAATAGGTCCCACGGTACTATTCATACATTTAAAAATTATTTTGCTACAGTGTTTTCAGCAACAATCAATTTTCAGCAACAATAAATTGAATCCAAACGGACTCTTAGTGTCTTAAAGTAAAAGTATCTACTTTCTATAAAATAAACGAATATTTTGGGCTGAAGTAAACTTGTAGTCATAATTTTATTTGACAGTATCCTAGGTTACTAAATTTTTCTAATCACACTTTGTGTGGTATTCAAAGTTGTTTTTCCCCTTATGTAGAAAGTATTTGATCAATCGTTTTGATCAATTATTATTTCTATTCATTTCTACTAGAATCATTATTTGAAATTGGTTACATCACGTGAGATGGACATGCCTGCACACTTAATTACAACCATATCTCTCTTTCTCTAATTCTACTGTTTGAACTAAAAATTATTAAGTTTTAGTTCAAACAGCTACTTCATGTCATGTGATATTCAATATTCTCATATAAGATATAACTAATTTTCATAATAACTTTAATGATAAATGAATGGAAATAATTGACCAGTACCATTGAATATCAAGATAAGTACTGTGACTAGTGACAATTACTCTGAAAATTTGGATTTATAGGATAAGAGGTAATTGATCAATTAAGGACAACAAATCATAGGGGTTTCTGTTTCTGCAGAATTTTCTGTCAAGTCTGTAGTTAGTTCTTGTTTTGCTTCCTTAAGTGCTATGGCTTAGCCTTTTATTGTCTGGAAGTGTTATGTTTCAGACGTACACTTGTATACACTTTTCATCACTAATACACTTTCTATCTTTTATCTCTAAAAAATATATATTTTATTCATTATTTTACAGTTACTTTTATGATTTTTCTTTTAAGAAAATCACTTTGCTTATTACTTTTATAAATCTATTACTAAAGCCTGTAAACCAAGTTATCTATTACATATAATTTGCGACGATCTAGACATTAATTTTGGATAGAGAGAGTGTCGAAATCTATATGTGTTTAATAAAGTGGAATTCAATTGAAAAAATTCTCACACTAGACATTCGGGAGGAACTACCAAAGTATTTTTAAGGACATAGGTGATTCAGACAAAAGATGAGTTATACTTGATTTTCTTGCCTCAAGAATCTATGTGTTTAATAAAGTGTAATTCAATTGAATTCTCATACTAGACATTTGGGAAGAAGGTGTAGGTTCTCAATAATCGTATATTGTTTTTTTTTTTTTTTTTTTTGTTGGTAATTGTCACCCATGGTTTAAATTTGAAAAATTGCAAATTCTCACCTCAATTTAACTAAAATATTAAAAAGATGGAAAGTGATGTGGAATGTAGACATGGTGGATGGGATTTGCAGGGTCTACTCTATAGAGAAATTTGTTTTAGTTATTTAACATCTCTTAGATTTGCACAAAATATTTTGATGCATAAACATTAATGGAGGGTTATTAGTGGAGTGGGGATATTTGAAAAAAGCTTTGGCACGAGTTATCTGATAATTATAGTTGGCTAGAGTAAATTTGGGGACATGAGAAGTGCATAATTCATCTTAACCAAGGCAATTTCCTGCTTTGAAGCTTGAAGAAATCATATTAAGATCCTTGTACGTTGCAAAATTCTAGTTCAAGAAATTTTTAAGGTTTTTCCTTTTTGGCATCTGAAAAAATTCTACTATTTATAACATCTTCCTTCTCTCAGTACTTTTTGTTGGTTCTATTTTCCCTTTACATTGGAACTCATCTCCTGCTTACAATAAATTGATTAATTTATGTGACATTGATGATTATTTATGTTTGTTTTGACAGGTCCTGCGCTGTTAGTTGATGTTCCAAGGGATAAGAACATTACTGGTATGTTCTCTCTTCTTTAATTGAGACTGATTTTACTCTGCTATGCTTGTTGCTTTCTGTTTCAATGGCCATAGCATGTTCCTAATCGATCAGTCTCATGCATCATTTTTCAAATTTTAGTGAAGATGGATAGAGAAGATTGTGGAGTGGGATCATTTTTCAATTTATAAAGAAGCTTTTTTGTGCCAATCCTCTTTTTCATGCCCTGAATTACTGCCTGTTCCTGGGATTTGGGTTGCAAAGTATGGGGTGATACCTGTCATTTAATCATGGCTTCGCTAATGTTTCAAAGATTATGAATGTTTCTGAAACTACCAAAATAATAGTTGTAGTATTGAATAGTAAGTTATATACACATAATATGCTTTGCACATGAATACAAATTTTACATGGTCATTTGATTAATTGAACTGCCTCAGTTACAGGTTCATCTGATTCCAATAATTTCATATATGTATTTTATCTAGCATGAAGCATCAGAATGCAAGGCCAACCATTCTTAAATTCTTATTAATTGGGTTCTTTTTTTCTCAAGTATTTTTTTCTAAATTAATATATGTATTTATGTAGCATCAGAATACAAGGCCAACTATTCTTAAATTTTTAATTATTGGGTTCTTTTTTATTAGGTATCTGGTTCTAAATTATGTTCTTTCCTCTTGCTTTTCCATATGTCTTTGTGATCTCTCTCTCTTAGCTAGAGAGGTTTGTGGGATTTGGGCTATAAAAAGATAATTTAAGTGTATGACAGGTTTAATCTTCTCTAAACAGTAAACAGCCATCTCAGGAAGCATCTTAAACTGGAGCCATGCTACATTTAAACAACTCAGGAGTGGAGTCAATGATCTGATTGGCTTGTAGGTTTGCATTGGCCATATGAAGCAAATATTGTTCCAAAAAAGATAAAATTTACTTTAGTTTTTGTTGCATGAGACATGCATACATTTCAATAACTTGTCATTTACTGCAGACATGTGTCTGTGTGTGTACAAAGAGAGAGCATTGTTTAATTAGACAGGTTGCTCAACACATATCATGATGCAACAAATTGAGTTTCTGAACCATGAAAAAACATAATTATTTTGATAAGAACATTTTGTGCATTTTTTGTTTATACATTTTATGCCTTTTTATATTCTTTGGTTTTGGGTGCATTAGGCCTTAACAATGTCCACTTGATACAGCTGAAGTTATGAAGTCCTTGAATATTCCCAAGGGAGTTCGTCGTGTGCTTTTCAGAACATTAAATACTGACAGGTAAATTTATTGAAGTTATATTTTTGTCAAAGTGCCATCATAGTGGACTGGAGTTTCAAACTATAGTTATGACATTCATAAGATACTGTTATTGATATTGACTCCTATTGAAATTGTTCCATTTGACATTTGATATCACTAGAGTTAGTTCCATATATATCCGTGGTGGCAAACCATGTCAAATTGTGAGATTTCTTGTGTCTTAAAGTTGTAATTGAAGATTTAGTTAAAGACATAAAGACTGCTCAAGAACTGCTTAAGAAAGTGAAGTTTCTCTAACCTTAACTCCAATCTCGTTCAATTGCGCTTGATAGCAACCTTGATCAACTGAAATTATACCTAACTGTACAGTTTTAGGTGAAGATGGCAATATATTCCCAGACGTGAATGGCTTTTTTGATTCATTAAGTAGCCTTGTTTATATAATGGCAAAATATGGTCTGGTTCAGGTCATTTTATTATTTCATTCATTATTGTTTGCACTTTTCACTTCCTGTTCATGTTTGTAGTGCCCCTTTGTCGGTAGGTCTATTTTCAGGTTAGGGGCAAAAGAAAATGCAGAATCTTAAGAAGTCAAAATAAAATAGATTTTTTTTTTGGCTGAATTAAAACTAATTTTATTTACAGGCAGCTAATGTGGAAAAAGGAGTTTGCCACAGACTATGTAGGATTCACGAAGGATGGGGCAGAATGGTTGGTAGAGAACACAGATATCAAACTTGTTGGTAAGACACAGATTGTACCTTCTATCAATTTGGAGATACTTAACAATAAGATTGTGGCCTGCTTTTGTCCCTCCAAGTTGCCTTGAGCATCTTGTGTCTTTGTTGGAAACCAGGGCTCATGTCTTTTGTAGTTGTATAATAGCCACAAATATCAATTGGTAGCTCAATCGCAACGTACATTTCATGCATTTTGACTATATTTAATATGTACTTGATTTTGTTGCATATCTTTGCTGTTTTTCAAACTATTAGCATTGAAGGAAATTATTAATGATTTATTTGGATGGAAGTATTTGAAGAGAAGATTTACATTTAAGTTTTTAGTTTAAGGGACTTGAATAAAATATAAAATGGAAAGGACTTTTTATTGATGAATTTCAAGGACGAATTGTGGATTTGAGATGATTAGGTAGAATATCTTATTTCAAATCTATAAGACTAGACTCACCCTAGAATCCAACCCCCTGCCCCCTCCCAAGCGTCTATCATTGTCACTCTTGTGTACAAAAGCACTGCATAGCAGATAGTTTTCCTCTTGTGCCTTGCAAGTTAATGTGCATATTTGTTTCTTATCATAAACCGTTAAATTCCACAAAAAGCAGCAAGTATGTGATCTTTGATCATTATACTGTGAGGTAAGTCATAGTGATCATGCCCTTCCACAAATGTTTGGAGATTCCAATGTAATGGGCATGATCACTACCAAATACTTTTTTTTAAAGATATCGTTCTTCCTTCCTTTACTACTTAGCATTTTTAGAAAACCTCCTATCCAGACAACCATCAACCAATGCAGATAGACCGACACTTGTGCAATGTTCTGTATCTGTTTTTCAAGTCTATATGGGAATTACTTCTACATGCACCTATTAACTTGACAAATTATTCCAAACATGAAGTTTAATTTACTTGGTTGTTATGTGCTAAACCATTAATTTAATTTTGGGATGGCATCTTTTCATTCAATTACATTTATTCTTGGAACCATTAAACCTAATGTTTAATTATCTGCACTGGGGAAATTGTGTTGAAGTCCCTCTCTGTATGTGTGTACACTTTTTCTGTGCTATAATGTCATTGTTTTTGCTCAACCTAGTTGCACTAACCAATCTTTTTGGTATGAAATATAGGAGTTGATTACCTAAATGTTGCTACTTATTTTGATGCAATTCCAGCTCATCATGCTTTTCTTGAAGCCAGGGTAAGCAAAATTATATGATGATATAGGCTTCTAATGTCTTTTATTTTTGGCAGCAATTTATGTCCTTATACTTTTTTTTTTAATGGGATATTTCCTAATACTTGTTCCTACATAAATCATATCTAATAGGTGAAGTTTCATTCAAGCCCCTTTTTTTTTCTTCAGAACTCTCCTTTCGTTTTAATAATTATTTTGTATCTGTAAAATGTGCACTTCTGATTACCTGGCTTGTATATAATATCGAAGAATTTTAGTAAGATTCTTATATTTTTCAGCTGTCATGTCTCTGGCCATAAGTTTCATAATTTCCATGCAATGTTTTGACGATCAATTGAGTAGTTTAAGTGATTCTCAAAAAAAAAAAAAAAAAAAAAAAAAAAAGAAGAAGAAAAGAAAAGAAAAGAAAAGAAAAAGAAAGAGTAGCTTAAGTTGATGGTCTCTTCTTTCTCTTTTGTGTGGGGAGGGTTCAGAAGGATAGGTGATAGAATTGACAATCAACACTAACACTGCTAAAATGGTTCAGGAAATCATTATTGTGGAAGCTGTGAAGCTTGATCACTACATCCAAGCAGGAATATATTCCCTTCATTGCTTACCCCTTCGGTTGCCTACTTCTGATGGATCACCAGCAAGATGTATTCTCATCAAATGATATTTTACATGTATGTTTTATATTGTAAGAGATATAGTATCACCATTACTGTGACTTTATAAGCCATGTGATGTCTCTTGGGGGGCCATGGCCACCCTCTGACCCAATGGGAAAATAATTGCAATGGTGAGGAGTAAATGAATGAAAGAAGTAAAAATGTGGTGGGAATTGAACTTTAGAAAGAGGAAAGTATTAAGATGTAGTATCGCCATTACTGTGACTTTATTAGCCATGTGATGTGTCTTATTCCTATGACTTTGTAAGCCATTTGATTCGTCTTGTGTTTGATGTGGAATAATTCAAAGTGTTTGGTGTGTTTGTCACTTCTGTGTTTGCAGAATTTAGATGTTCTAGTTTTATCAACTTGATGGTGTGCTCGTTCAAAGTGGTTTAAGTTGTTGTAGAAAACAGTAGTAATCCTATGAGATGTTGAGTGCAACAAGGCACCACCAAGTACAGGTTTACTTTTTATGATAGGATGAGCCCAAGCGATATGCAGCAAAACAACCCATATTGACAACAATTTTACTATTCAGGATTTGTAGACTGAAAGGGAAATCATTGCAAATTTAGAACTGAATCACAGAGATTATTTTCGGAATTTAAAAGAATGCCAAATTCGTTTTGATAAAAGATTGACACAAAATATATTGAGAAACAATATATTTTATTGAATGGCTACTTACGTTATTTTTCATGGTATATTTGTTCTTGACTCAGTATATTTTCAATTCTTGACTTAAACAAAAAAAAAAAAAGATTCATACTTTTTGGTCCCCTGAGCTAAGATCTTTTTTTTAAAGCTAAAAATACACACTAGGCTAAGCTGCTAAAGATGCTGCAATGGAAGGTAATGTGGCGCTTGCTGCCAACCAATGAAGCTTTGAGGGAAAGGTTTCCTCTTTTATCCACAGAATGTTTTTCTATGTAAATCTAAATATGAACCATCGGAACGTGTTTTTGAAGTGCCCCTTAGCAGTGTAGTGTGGTCCTTGTCAACATGGCCTCTTCAACTACAAAATTTGGGGAGTCTTGAGTATTATAGAATGGGATTGGGGAGTATGGGAATTATGGTATTTGACTAATTCTAAAATCTGTAGGTTGGGAATTTTCCCTAGAAAATCTAGGAGCACAACTTTTTGTCATAACTTTAATGTTGTAAAGTGAGTGGTAGAAAAAAATTAATGAGTCCATGTGAAAAGCGAAAGATATCAGATTACAATTTGTCACATAACTTAATGTTGTAAAGTGAGGGGTGGAGAAAAAGTAGTGAGTCTATGTGAAAAGTGATAGACAGCAGATTACATTTTGTCACATAAGATAATTGTAGGAAAGTGTATTATATATAAAGGTTGTGGGTTTAGAATAATTGAATTTCACACCACATAGCCAGATGTGCCTTAGTTGTTGACTTAAAATGTGTAGCCTTTGAAAGTGATTCAACAATGGTCATGCATATTCTTTAGTGTCTGTTAGGGAATTGCATATTTTCAATAATTTATTTGCATAATATGAGACAAAAGGTTAAAAGTTAGCTTATTTTTAAAAAACTAAAAATTAGATTATTTAAAATAAAACTGAAAAAAAAAAGGTGTGGGACTCACAAAAAATATATAAAATAAATTTAGTTTATAGTCACTTCCTAAAATGGTGTCTAGGAAATCTTGTGAGACATTTTGACTTTGGTTTGTGGGCTAGAGATGATCTCCTTTTCTTTTTCACTTGGACTTGGAAATGAATTGGCCCATTGCTTAGCGTCTTGGGACGCTTTTATAATAGCTCTGGGCCGATTACTAACTCTAACTTGACTTTGGTAATAAATTCTCAATTATTATTCTCAATTATTAGAGCAACCGTGACGCAAATACCCAACAACTTTTCATTACATTAATTTGTATATATATGTTATCATCTATTTGATTACAGTATTATTTTTAAGTAAGCATGATATTATTTTTAAGTGAGCATGATCTAATGTGGGCCAACTCTTCAATTACATCAATAATTAGGAGATTTAGATCTAGATGCTTTTGTTGGAAACATAAAAATAAAAAATAAAAAATACAATTGAACTTACTCTATATTTTAAACAATCAAGCACATAAGTACGTAATATTTTTTTTTTTTGGGATATATATATGTGTGTAAATTCAATAAGTGGGGGATTTAAACCTAGATGCTTTTGTTGGAAACATAAAAAAAATACAATTGAACTTCAAGACTCTATATTTTAAATAATCAAGCACATAAGTAATATATTATTTTGGGTATTAGGTTTCTTTAGAGTATTTGTTAATGCACTTATTTTAGGAAAGTTCTGATACCAATTTTATGAGAAATATAAAAAAATGTAAAAAAAAAAGAAATTACTTTTTATGAGGAAAAAAAAAGTATCCTAAATGAATGCTCTTAAGCTATCTTTTATCAACTTCAAGAAATTGACTTAGTGGTTCCTAAGGTCTCATGGTATTCATGAGATTCTAAATTCGAAATCTCTTGTTGGCATCTTAGGGCCATTTCAAAAGGATTATTCCCTGTAATAACCTGGTGTGTATAAGACAAGGGACAACACATGTCCAAGGAAATAGTTAGATACTAAAAAATGTCTAAATAGCATTGTTTGTTAAAAAGAATGAAAGAAGGCCATTTTCCTTTTTTATAAAAAAAATCATATCTAGAGTTCTAGACTAGAGAGGGGCAAGTCAATAACTAATTATAATGTTGTTTTCTCTCCGATGCACATTGATAATGTACCTAGGCAAAAGACAAAAGTAAAGTACCAATATATAAAAAGTGTACTGAAAATGTTTGATGATTTTACTGTTTGGACGACATAGAAATGTACATGATGATTTTTAGTTTTGTCTATATATATTTAAAAGCGACATAGAAATGTACATGATGATTTTTAGTTTTGTCTATATATATTTAAAAGCTGAAGCGTAGTATTTATAGTTGCTACGCTCTTGTTAAAACACACCAGTGGCCAAATCATCCACTTAATTTTTACTTTTTATTTTTTCTTTCTAAACTTTTATTTTCCTAATTCTTAAAAAAAAAAAAAAAAAAAAAAAAAAAAAAAAAAACGCTTCTTTTCTCTATTTATCTATTAGTCCACATTAACTATTATACTTCTTTCTACCTTTCTCCTTACTCTTTACCTTTTTATCTCCACACTGCTCTCTATTTTACCTCTTTATCTCCCCACTACTCTTTACTTTATTGTTACACTTCCTTCATCATTTTCTCTTTCTTATATTTTGACTATTCTTCTTTTTATTTTATTTTGTATAAATTCGATATTATTTCTCTCATTCAATCCATATTTTTTCCAAAGAAAAAACCTGTAAGTGCTCTCTCTCTCTCTCTCTCTCTACTTTCTTGTGAATTTTTGTTCTTTCTTATAATTCTAATTAAGGTTGATGATTTTTTTTTTTAAATATGTGTTTTGGTATTATGTTTTTTTTAATTTCCTATTACAAACTCTTCTCTCTCCATTTTAAAGCTTTGATTGAATTTTAATTTGGGTTAATACTTAGTTTTTTCGGAAATAGGAATTTTAGTTTATATCAAAACACAATCTACATGGTTATGAATTTGAATATGCCTACCGATTTTTTGAGTAATAAATTACTATAAAGTCTATCTTTTATTCCTTTTATTTTGTTTTAATTTTGGTTAAGATAATATTATAATTTTGTAATGAATTTTTATTATTATGATAATCATCATTCCTTAAGAGATGAGAATTTTGAATAATAAATTTAAAACTTATAAAGTTTAGTTATGTATCAAATATAATACACTACAATAGAAGTTAGAAAAATATAGTTCACCTTAAAATAAATATTAATCAAACATACAAAATATAATGGTATGATATATTTGTATTTTATAGAGATAAAAAGATAAAAAATAATTATAGAAATCTTTAAAAAAATTAATATTTGAAGTAATTTTTATTTTTTATATATTACACCTCATTACTTAATATTTATATATTTCTACGCATTGTATGGATCTGCGACTAATTTTTATAAAAGCTATCGCATTTGAATAAATTTAAAAAAAATAAATAAATGTTCGCACATCAATTTACAAAGTCATTATAGTCAAATTTATAATATCCGAACATCACTTAAAATTCTTTCAATAATTAATATAGATACATCAGTCTAAAGTAACATAATTTTTTTGTTTATTTTTCTTAAAATTTATTTTAAAATAATAAAAGGTTTAATAGTTGATTATAAATAAGCAAATTGTCTTAATTTGCAGCCGCACGCCACCTGAATTCAGACTGAAACAAAGTTTTCAAAAACAATGGAATAGCTTTCACAAAATTCAATCCACATGGATAATATAATATAGTAATGGATTTATCTGTCAACATGTTATGTTCAACTTGGATTTTGATGAAATAAATATTAGAAAGTGGTTGAGTGTGCTTTAAGTAGTTTTCTTCGAGGGAAACCGTGCCTCCTTTAGAATTTAATTGGAATAAACTGGCATGCTCTTCCATTTCATACTTCTGAATATAAATACACATTACAAGATAATGATAAACTTACCACCAACCTATATCGGATAGCTATCATAGCTCATCCTTTATTTGAAACCCTTGCTAAGATAATGCTTAGCTTATTGGAACTTGAAATCAAACTAATCCAAAAAATACCAATCTAAACCACCGATCCTAAACAATTAAAACCAAACCAATTTAAACAAGAAGTGATACAGGAAACGTCATCTATATATCTCTTTAGCAACGTGGCATGGCTACGGAAATCTTCTTGTCAACGTGGCCATGCAAGTCTTCATCCTTAGCAACGTGGTTATCTGAGGATGCTTGTAACACAACAAACCAAGAATAAAAAAAACCAAGAAAGAAAGACAAAGAAAACAAAGCAGCCTCTATATATAATCTAGTTATTTACTTTGGGCAAAACCATGAACCCATGATCATGATCATGATCATGATGATGAACAAAACCAAGCCCCATGTCCTCCATCTCCTGCTAGTTCTATCGTGCACTTGGGTGCTCACAGTTTCTGCTACCAGCGATGCCTATCCCAGCGTCTCCGACTGTGGCGTCGTAGACGAGGTCGTCGTTCCAGTACGGAGGGAAGTGTACGGAGAAGGTAAGATATTTGACATAAGCCACAGGTACAGGGAGGACATGCCGTCGTTTCATTCGGACGATGGGCTGGGCCAGTTCCTGTGGCTCCGCTTGTCCATGAAGAACGGCTCCCTCGCCAACGTTTCAGAGCTCAAGTTCTCTACTCACTCCGGCACCCATGTCGACGCGCCGGGCCATGTATTCGACCACTACTATGATGCCGGCTTCGACGTCGACTCTCTCGACTTGGAAGTGCTTAACGGTAGGTCATCATCGTATTAATTAGTAGCATGGTTAAAGAACTGGTTAGTTTGGTCTGGTTTTTAAATCTATAGCAGTGATGAGCAGTGTTTATTACAAACTCGTTGTTTTAACTGTATAGACATTTTATTTTTTTGTCGTGGTATTTTTATGTTTTAGGTATTTTACTGTCTTAAAGTAAAAGTATCTACTTTCTATAAAATAAACGAATATTTTTGGGCTAAAGTAAACTTGTAGTCATAATTTTATTTGACAGTATCCTAGGTTTCTAAAATTTTCTAATATCACACTTTGTGTGGTATTCAAAGTTATTTTCCCCTTACGTACGTAGAAAGTATTTGATCAATCGTTTTGATCAATTATTATTTCTATTCATTTCTACTAGAATCATTATTTGAAATTGGTACATCACGTGAGATGGACATGCCTGCACACTTAATTACAACCGTACATCTCTCTTGCTCTAATTCTACTGTTTGAACGAAAAATTATTAAGTTTTAGTTCAAACAGCTACTTCATGTCATGTGATATTCAATATTCTCATATAAGATATAACTAATTTTCATAATAATTTTAATGATAAATGAATGGAAATAATTGACCAGTACAATTGAATATCAAGATAAGTACTATGACTAGTGACAATCACTCTGAGAATTTGGATTTTTAGGATAGGAGGTAATTGATCAATTAAGGACAACAAATCATCATAGGGGTTTCTGTTTCTGCAGAAGTTTCTGTCAAGTCTGTAGATAGTTCTTGTTTTGCTTCCTTAAGTGCTATGGCTTGGCTTTTTATCGTCTGGAAGTGTTATGTTTCAGACGTACACTTGTATACACTTTTCATCACTCATTAATAAAAATTTTATCTTTTATCGCTAAAAAATATATATTTTATTCATTATTTTACAGTTACTTTTATGATTTTTCTTTTAAGAAAATCACTTTGCTTATTACTTTTATAAATCTATTACTAAAGCCTGTAAACCAAGTTATCTATTATGTTAGTTCTAAAAGTTTAGGAATTTATGTATTTAGAACTCTAATTTGTAATATTGGCAAACTATGATCAAAACAATATGTTTAGTCTTGTTTAGGCTTGCTCAAAGTTAATTAATAATTGTAAAGTTGGAATCGAGAGACTGTAGATGCATTGGGGCATTTCAGTCTGGCTCGATCGATCGAAGAATAGACTCGATCGATCGAAAGTCGGCTAGATTGCGTTTTCTGTAGAATTTCCAACTCAGCCCTAACTCATTAAACGTTTAGGGTTTTATGTTTTTGCCCTAAGTATATAAGGCAAAACCCTAGCCACGTTTTCAGAGTTGCTCCAGTTGTATTGTTGCTCATAGATTGCTGTTTTGTATAAATCTCTTGTGAGATCTAGATGAGCTTTCCTTTACACAAAGCTTAGGGTTTTCAAGGTAGAGATTACTTCAACATCTTGATGATCAACTCGGTTGCTACCATTGAAGTTTAAAGAATATCAAGCGTGGGTGCTTGTAGCTGATTAGAGAATCCAAGAAAGAAGGAGTCCGTGGATTCGGAGCTTGGCTTAGGGTTTTCAAGGTAGAGATTACTTCAACATCTTGATGATCAACTCGGTTGCTACCATTGAAGTTTAAAGAATATCAAGCGTGGGTGCTTGTAGCTGATTGGAGAATCCAAGAAAGAAGGAGTCCGTGGATTCGGAGCTTGCACGGGGTCGTGTCAGTAAGTTCTACTGGTAGATAGCATTAGGAAGTCGAGCGGGGAGCTTGTAAGTCCTTTTGTATGAACTTCGATTCTTTCATAGTAGATTCAGGTTTGCCTTAAGGATCGGTGGGTCAAATCCTCCCCAGGTTTTTACCGTGTGGTTTCCTAGGTGATCATATCATTGTGTCTTTTATATTTCCGCTGCTTTATATTATTGATATGATTGTTTGATTGTTTCAATCTAGAATTGCATAATTTGACTAAGTAACAACTTGGCTAATTAACTAGGCTAATCAATCTGGTTGGTTTAAGGGGTCTAAAACCGTTCAAGTGGTATCAGAGCAGGTAGCTTTTATTGTTTGAGATCTTTTGATCTCTGAGCTGATCCTTGACCCTTGTTGTCATGGATTCTTGGAAAATCTTTTTGCTTATCTGTCAACTAGTCTACTTGTTGTCTTTGCCTTTTGTTGTCTTTGTTAAATCTTTCCTTAAGTATCTTGGCATAATCACATGTGATAAGAATTATGTATGTTATACTACTTTAACCGCCTTAAAGGCACGTGATTCTTGTCTTTGGTATTTAGATAGTGGTTGTTCCAGGCATATGACAGGAAATAAAGGTTTATTCAAAACACTCTTTGAAGGAAAGATTTGGACAATCACTTTTGGAGATGGAAGCAAATCTGTGATCAGAGGCATTGGTACTGTGAACATTCCAGGATTGCCAGTGTTTGAAGATGTTTGGTATGTTGATGGATTGAAGGCCAATTTACTCAGCATAAGTCAGATTTGCGACAATGGACTAAATGTTCTTTTCACCAAGTATGAATGTGAGATACTTGCTGGAGGAGGTGATTGTATGTGTGTTGGTGTAAGGACAGCTGACAACTGTTATGGTATAACGCCAAGTGTAAACAACAAGTGCTTTAGTGCAAAGATCGATCAAGTTGATTTATGGCATCAACGGTTGGGGCATGCCAGTCATAAGCAGTTAGAGAAGATTTCTAAGTGTGAGGCAGTTATCGATTTACCTAAGTTTGAAAAGATAGATAAGTGCATTTGTGGACCATGTCAGATAGGTAAACAAGTAAAATCCAAACATCCGTCTGTGACTAGTGTTCAAACTTCAAGACCTTTAGAGTTACTACACATTGATCTCATGGGTCCTGCTAGAGTTCAAAGTTTGGGTGGAAAGAAGTATATTCTAGTTGTTGTAGATGATTTTACTAGATATACTTGGGTTGTGCTTTTGAAGGATAAAACTGAGGCTCCTGAGAAGATGATACATCTATGCAAGAAATTGCAGGTTGAGAAAGATACTGTAATAGCCAGAATCAGAAGTGATCATGGAAGAGAATTTGAGAATACCAAGCTGGCTACTTTCTGCAATGATCAAGGCACTCACCAAGAGTTCTCATCATCCAAGACACCTCAACAGAATGGGATTGTGGAAAGGAAAAACAGGGTTGTTCAGGAGATGGCACGAGTCATGTTACACAACAAAAAGTTGCCAAAATCCTTCTGGGGAGAAGCAGTCAATACTGCTTGCCATACACTCAACCGGGTGTATTTTAGACCTGATTCCAAGAAAACTCCCTATGAACTCTGGAGAGGGAAGAAACCTGTTGTCAAATATTTCAGAATATTTGGCAGTGACTGTTACATTCTACGTGATAGAGAGAACCTAGAAAAATTTGATGCAAAAAGTGACAAAGGATACTTTCTAGGATACTCTTCCACCAGTAGAGCTTATAGAGTGTACAATCTAAGAACCAAAACAGTAATGGAATCTTCAAATGTTGTGATAAATGATGAAGTGTGTTTAGAAGCACCTTCAGAAAGCACTGTTCCTGCTCAAGATAAGTCTTTAGAAGTTGATGATTTACTTCCTGCTGAGTATGTGGGGAAACATAGTGAGGAAGAGCTGTTGGTGTTGAATGATACAGTTTCAGTACCATCAAGTTCAGAACCATCCACTCCGGTTCATGACATTCGACAGGTACAAAGTGAGCTCAGTCCTCCATCTGAATAGAAAGGTACCACAACATCTCTTGTTAAAGGTCCATCCTTTAGAGTGAGATTGAATCATCCTTCCACAAATATATTGGGTAGTCTGAATGATAACATGAGATTGAGATCAAAAGCCTTGAATGTGATCACTCACTCATGTTATCTGTCCCAATTTGAACCGAAAAAGGTAGATGAAGAACTTCAAGATGCCGACTGGGTAAATTCCATGCATGAAGAACTTCATCAATTCGTTCGGAATGATGTGTGGGAATTAGTTCCTAGGCCAGAAAGTGTAAATGTGATTGGAACTAAATGGATCTTTAAGAACAAGTCCGATGAACATGGCACTGTGATCAGAAACAAATCAAGACTTGTTGTACAAGGGTACACACAGGTGGAAGGAATTGACTTTGATGAGACTTTTGCACTAGTTGCAAGGTTGGAATCCATTCGGATACTGTTGGCCATAGCAAGTCATCTAAACTTCAAGTTGTATCAAATGGATGTCAAGAATGCTTTCTTAAATGGGATGTTACAAGAAGAGGTATATGTTGAGCAACCTAAGGGATTTGTTGATCCTCACAGACCGGATGATGTCTACAAGCTGAAGAGAGCACTCTATGGTTTGAAGCAAGCTCCTAGGGCTTGGTATGATAGATTGACTGCATATCTCACTGAGCATGGATTCAAAAGGGGATCTGCAGATACAACTCTCTTCATAAGAAAGGATAAGACTGGTTTTGTTGTAGCTCAAATTTATGTTGATGACATTGTTTTTGGTGCTACTAATGATTCTCTTGCTCATTCTTTTGCAGATGAAATGAAGGCAATGTTTGAAATGAGCATGGTTGGTGAACTGACTTACTTTTTGGGATTGCAGGTGAAGCAAACAGAGTCCAGAATCTACATCAATCAAGCAAAATATGCAAGGAATTTAGTCAAAAGATTTGGACTGGACAAAGCTACTCATGCTAGAACACCAATGGCTGCCAATGCAAAATTAACAATTGATCCATCAGGTGAGTCTGTTGATGTTACTTTGTATAGAAACATGATTGGATGTCTTTTGTATTTAACTGCTAGTCGGCCTGATATCTCTTTTAGTGTTGGTGTTTGCTCTAGATTTCAGTCTAATCTTAAGGTTTCTCATTTAAATGCTGTTAAGAGAATTATTAAATATGTGAGTGGAACCTGTGATTATGGATTGTTTTATAGCAAAGAGTCTAATTTGTCTCTTGCTGGTTTTTCTAATTTTGATTGGGCTGGGAATGTTGATGATAGAAAAAGCACCACTGGGGGGTGTTTTTATGTTGGAGCCAATCTTGTGGCTTGGATGAGTAAGAAGCAAAATTCTGTTTCTTTGTTCACTGCTGAGGCAGAATATATTGCTGCTGGGAGTTATTGCTCTCAGCTCCTCTGGATGAAAAAGCTTCTAAGTGATTATGGGATTCCTCAAGACACCATGGTTGTCTATTGTGATAATTCTAGTGCCATAGATATATCTAAGAATCCTGTTCAGCATTCCAAAACCAAACACATTGAACTTAGGTATCACTTCATTAGGGATTTGGTTGAAAAGAAAATTGTTGTCCTTGAGTATATCCCTACTGAATGTCAAAATGCTGATATCTTCACCAAACCTCTTGATGGAAGTAAGTTTGAGACACTTCGTCAAGTAATTGGTGTGCTTCGGTGTCCCTAGTCTCTTTTGGCTTTCATGGTCCTTGTGCTTCATTGCTCATTCCTTGGTGACCATTGGTCTTTGGTTTTTTTTGTTTTTGTTTGTTTCTAGGATTTGCATTGCATTACATACATGCATTTCATTCTAGGATGTATTTGTTTTCTCTTTTAAATTTAAAAAAAAAAAAGGGAGAAAAGCAAATTATGTTTAGCACTATTTTTTCTTGGTTTTTGAAAACAAGGTTGGTCAATTTATTTACACATAACATGTCTTATGTACCTTGTTTAGTTTTGATGAGCTTATTTATTGCACTTGACTAGTTGAAACTTTGTAGTGCATGTTGTGTGGGAAAGATGTTTATGGTGTTTATCACTTTGTCTTAATCTTGAAGTCACATGTTATTTGACTGTCGGACTTGATCCTTTTGAGAAAGGCATAAATAATCATCTCACCACTGTTCACTAGCCAAACATGAACACCTTAGTGCATATCATAAGATTTTGTGCTCGAGAAAGTGTAGCACATGCACAAAAAGAACATAAGGTGTAGCCTCTTTAATTGCTTAATGCTTAAAATTGGTGTGTACTATTAGGCTTAATGCTAATTCACATAATTAAAACTAGTGTGTATTATTAGGCTTGATGCCAAAATTTCACCTAATAATGGGGCAAAATTCAAGAAACTTACATGATTGCAAGCTTATGTTCTAGGAGATGTGGGAGTTATATGATATAACTCTTTAGGTGATAGTCTCTTTTAAATTCTATGTGATGGATTTTGTAGACTTTGTGATTGATTGCTATTCACATATCACCTCACATGTATCTCAAGCTTTTGCTAGTTGCATACACTACACAAGTTACTCTTTGCTAAACTTTGTATATGTTATTGTGTGTGTTTTTGGTCTGACCAACCAAGTTTGAAAATACTTTGAGAATTATGCAAAACATTTTTTTTTTTTGCTTGAGAATTTAAAAAAAAAAGGAATGGCTGAAATTTTCTTTGGAGAAACTGGGATTAAAACTTGGGTTTTTGAAAAAGCATTCCATCTCATACTCTTGCATTTTGTTTCAGTGAGTTTAATGCTTTGAGGAGTTGTTTTCTAAATATGGTTTGTGATTTTCAAAACTGTGATTTTTCTCAAAACTTTTGTGAGCCTCTGCCCAGTTCGATCGATCCATTCTGATTTTCGATCGATCGAAAAAGTGCTTTAATTTGTTTAAAAATGACTAATTGATTCGATCGATCGAATGTGATTTTCGATCAATCGAGAGTCATGAATCAGGTTTTTTAAAAACAGTGTTCTTGACTGATTCAAACACTTTTTCAAACTTTTCTTTCTCTCTCTGACTTGGCAAGGCTCTACAGCGATTTTTTTGTTGTTTTCCTCCAAATTTTTTGCAAAGAATCTCTTTCCTCAAGCCGGTAAGACTGTTTTGCCCTTCCTTTTGAGTTTATTTACATATTTTCATGCATTTTTCATGCATTATACACTCAAATTTTCAGACCTTTTTCTTTTTGGGATTTTTGTTGATTCAAGCCCAATTTTGTGTAATTGATCAATGGGTTTTTGTCGGGACATGCTATAAAGATGATCTTGATAATTTAATTTGATCAATTTTGGGTTTTGTGAGAAATTGATATTTCTAGGGCTTGTAATTGATCCGAATTGGGAATTTCTGTTCAATTGGGTTTAATTGATGAAATTGGCTTGTTGTTTTGATGAAATTGGTTATTCTAATATGTTTTCAACAATGTGTGATGATCAATTCATCAATTTGTTTCAAAATTTTCAAGTGGTTTTTCAAATTTTTTAGGGTTTTTGTTAGAAACTCTATGTTCGAGCCAATTTTGTGTAATTGAACCTAATTTGAACTGTGTTTACTGCATTAGTTCATGCATCACAACATTGTTATTGTTCATGCATCATATAGATTTTTGCTCTATATTGTTTTTGTGCTAACTTGCAGTCTGCCCTTGATTTTGTTTTATTTTGTTCTTTTGGTTTTCTCTGTATGTCTTTTTGTCCTTTCCTTAGCACTATGCCTAAGAAGACTAGGGCCCGTAGGACTATTTTCTCACCTTCTCCACCCCCTCATTCTTTTGACCGTGAGAAGTTCCCGAGTGAGAAAAACCAAGAGATTTATGAGAAGCTAAACCTTAGGAGAAAGATTTGGGCTAAGCGTTCTGTTCTCTTAGATGAACTTGATCCTGCCATTATGGCAAACTTTGAGCGTCGGGACTGGTTACCCTTGGTGGATATTTCTGATCCTCCTCCACCTTCTGCCTTGATTAGAGAGTTCTTTTCGAATATCTCTATCCGCATCTATGATTCCAACACTTTGGTAAAGAGTTGGATACGAGGCGTAGAGTACACCATTACTCCCAAGGTAGTGGCTGATGCTCTAGGGGTACCTTTGGTCCAGAATCCTGTCTTTCCTTATGATGTGTCTCCCGAGTTGAATGATGTCTTGTCTTACATCACTGGGTCATCTATCCAGTGGGGTTCTGATCCTAGGATCACCTCTGCTGAGCTTTCTGGGTTGCACTATCTTTTCTTTAGGATTTCCTGTCATTCTATCTGGCCCATATCTCATGTTCACACCATTCCTCTCGAGAGGTGTGTATTTTTGTACGCTCTGGTTACTGATGCTCCTATCAGTTTTCCTCATCTATTTCTTCGTTCTTTGAACGATGTTTATAGGAGTTCATCTTCTACTCATGCTCTTGTTCATCCTATTTTCATTCATAGGATTTTGTTTTATCTTGATCTTAGTGGTTTCCCTTCCTCTGAGCCTGTTCATGTGATTGCTCCCATAGGTGCGTCTTTCCTTAGACAAAGGGCTGCTCATCTTAAAGCTGGTTCTAAATACCCTAGGTCTGAGCCTTCTAGTAGCGCATCTCCTCCTTCTTCTTCTACAGGTCCTGCTGGTGAGGATGTTCCTGATCCTGTTGGTGATGCTGTTACTGCTGATGTTCCTCCACCTCCTTCGGCCGACTTTGATGTTCGTCGTACCTTGGAGACTGTTATGACCGTTCAGGCGGCTCATGGTCAGATTTTGGTAGGCTTACTTGATGAGATTCGTGCTCTGCGAGCCGACTTTGCGCATCTTCATTCAGCCTCACCACCTCCTTTTGATGATGACTTGTGATTGCTCTTTGGCATTTTGTCACAAAAAGGGGGAGTAGAGTTTTTGACTTGTAGAGGAGTTTTTGTAGTTAGGGGGAGACTTTTTTGTTTTTGAGGAGCTTGTGGAGTTTTTAGATTGTATCTAGGTGCTTCACTTTGTATATCATTTTCACTTTGTATATCATTTTTGGGGATATTCATGTTAAGGGGAGTAACATTGATTGATATACATGATATAACCTTGATTCTTGTTACTTTGTGACTCACTGCTTATTGATTTATATTTATGAGTTGTTCATTAATATATGTCTTTATTTTGTGTTGTGTGAATCTTACAAGAATGTTATACCTGTTGTTTTACTTTTTTTTTGTCACACATGCGTTTATGCATTTGTTGAGTGTTTCAGGAATATACAGGTTGATTCAATTGAGCTGCTGTCTTCACTTGCAACTGATGGATAGTAGTTAGAATTGAATTTGAGTTTATGAACATTTTTTTTGTAAAGGGCTTTTTACTTGTAAACTTTGAGCTTTTAATTTGTGTTTTGTCATGGATTGCCAAAGGGGGAGTTTGTTAGGTTCTAAAGGTTTAGGAATTTATGTATTTAGAACTCTAATTTGTAATATTGGCAAACCATGATCAAAACAATATGTTTAGTCTTGTTTAGGCTTGCTCAAAGTTGATTAATAATTGTAAAGTTAGAATCGAGAGACTGCAGATGCATTGGGGCATTTTGGTCTGGCTCGATCGATCGAAGAATAGACTCGATCGATCGAAAGTCGGCCAGATTGCGTTTTTTGCAGAATTTCCAACTCAGCCCTAACTCATTAAACGTTTAGGGTTTTATGTTTTTGCCCTAGGTATATAAGGCAAAACCCTAGCCACGTTTTCAGAGTTACTCCAGTTGTATTGTTGCTCATAGATTGCTGTTTTGTGTAAATCTCTTGTGAGATCTAGATGAGCTTTCCTTTACACAAAGTTTAGGGTTTTCAAGGTAGAGATTACTTCAACATCTTGACGATCAACTCGGTTGCTACCATTGAAGCTTAAAGAATATCAAGCGTGGGTGCTTGTAGCTGATTGGAGAATCCAAGAAAGAAGGAGTCCGTGGATTCGGAGCTTGCACGGGGTCGTGTCAGTAAGTTCTACTGGTAGGTAGCATTAGGAAGTCGAGCGGGGAGCTTGTAAGTCCTTTTGTATGAACTTCGATTCTTTCATAGTGGATTCAGGTTTGCCTTGAGGATCGGTGGGTCAAATCCTCTCCAGGTTTTTACCGTGTGGTTTCCTGGGTGATCATATCATTGTGTCTTTTATATTTCCGTTGCTTTATATTATTGATATGATTGTTTGATTGTTTCAACCTAGAATTGCATAATTTGACTAAGTAACAACTTGGCTAATTAACTAGGCTAATCAATCTGGTTGGTTTAAGGGGTCTAAAACCATTCATATTACATATAATTTGCGACGATCAAGACATTAATTTTGGATAGAGAGAGTGTCGAAATCTATATGTGTTTAATAAAGTGGAATTCAATTGAAAATTCTCACACTAGACATTCGAGAGGAACTACCAAACAAAAGTGTTTTTAAGGACATAGGTGATTGAGACAAAAGATGAGCTATACTTGACTTTCTTGGCTTAATAATCTATGTGTTTAATAAAGTGTAATTCAATTGAATTCTTATACTAGACACTTGGGAAGAAGGTGTAGATTCTTAATAATCATATATTGTTTTTTTTTTTTTGGTTGGTAATTGTCACCCATGGTTTAAATTTGAAAAACTGCATGTGCTCACCTCAATTTAACTAAAATATTAAAAAGATGGTGAGGGATGTGGAATGTAGACATGGTGGATGGGATTTGCAGGGTCTACTCTACAAATAAATTTGTTCTAGTTATTTAACATCTCTTAGATTTGCACAAAATCTTTTGATGCATAAACATTAATGGAGGGTTATTAGTGGGGATGTTTGAAAAAAGCTTTGGCATGGGTTATCTGATCCATTTTGCTGGATGAATCTCATACTCCTTGCTTATAATTATAGTTGGCTAGAGTAAATTTGGAGACCTGAGAAGTGCATAATTCATCTTAACCAAGGCAATTTCCTGCTTTGAAGCTTAAAGAAATCATATTATGATCCTTGTACATTGCAAAATTCTAGTTCAAGAAATTTTAAAGGCTTTTCCTTTTTGGCATCTGAAAAAATCCTACTGTTTATAACATCTTCCTTCTCTCAGTACTTTTTGTTGGTTATATTTTCCCTTTACATTGGAACTCATCTCCTGCTTACAATAAATTGATTAATTTATGTGACATTGATGATTATTTATGTTTGTTTTGACAGGTCCTGCGCTGTTAGTTGATGTTCCGAGGAATAAGAACATTACTGGTATGTTCTCTCTTCTTTAATTGAGACCAATTTTACTCTGCTATGCTTGTTGCTTTCTATTTCAATGGCCATAGCATGTTCCTAATCAATCAGTATCGTGCATCATTTTTCAAATTTTAGTGAAGATGGATAGAGAAGATTGTGGAGTGGGACCATAATGATTTGTTAAAAGAATGCATCCTTATGTACTGAAATCAATTTATAAATAAGCTCATTTGTGCCACTCCTCTTTTTCATGCCCTGAATTACTGCCTATTCCTGGGATTTGGGATGCAAAGTATGGGGTGATACCTGTCATTTAATCATGGCTTCTCTAATGTTTCAAAGATTGTGAATGTTTTTGAAACTACCAAAATAATAGTTGTAGTGTTGAATTGTAAGTTATATACACATAATATGCTTTGCACATGAATACAAATTTTGCATGGTCATTTGATTAATTGAACTGCCTCAGTTACAGGTTCATCTGATTCCAATAATTTCATATATGTATTTTATCTAGCATGAAGCATCAGAATGCAAGGCCAACCATTCTTAAATTCTTATTAATTGGGTTCTTTTTTTCTCAGGTATTTTTTTTTTCTAAATTAATATATGTATCTATGTAGCATCAGAATACAAGGCCAACTATTCTTAAATTCTTAATTATTGGGTTCCTTTTGATCTGGTATCTGGTTCTAAATTATGTTCTTTCCTCTTGCTTTTCCATGTCTTTGTGATCTCTCTCTCTCTCTCTCTCATAGCTAGAGAGGTTTGTGGGATTTGGGTTTAGTGCTATAAAAAGATAATTTAAGTGTATGACAGGTTTAATCTTCTCTAAACAGTAAATAGCCATCTCAGGAAGCATCTTAAACTGGAGCCATGCTACATTTAAACAACTCAGGAGTGGAGTCAATGATCTGATTGGCTTGTAGGTTTGCATTGGCCATATGAAGCAAATATTGTTCCAAAAAAGATAAAATTCACTTTAGTTTTTGTTGCATGAGACACGCATACATTTCGATAACTTGTCATTTACTGCAGACGTGTGTCTGTGTGTGAACAATGAGAGAGCATTGTTTAATTAGACAGGTTGCTCAACACATATCACGATGCAACAAATTGAGTTTCTAAACCGTGAGAAAACATAATTATTTTGATAAGAACATTTTGTGCCTTTTTTGTTTATACATTTTATGCCTTTTTATATTCTTTGGTTTTGGGTACATTAGGCCTTAACAATGTCCACTTGATACAGCTGAAGTTATGAAGTCCTTGAGTATTCCTAAGGGAATTCGTCGTGTGCTTTTCAGAACGTTAAATACTGACAGGTAAATTTACTTGAGTTATATTTTTGTCAAAGTGCCATCATAGTGGACTGGATTTTCAAACTATAGTTATGACATTCATAAGATACTGTTACTGATATTGACTCTTATTGAAATTGTTCCATTTGACATTTGATATCACTAGAGTTAGTTCCATATATATCCGTGTTGGCAAACCGTGCAAATTGTGAGATTTCTTGTGTCTTAAAGTTGTAATTGAAGATTTAGTTAAAGTCATAAAGACTGCTCAAGAACTGCTTAAGAAAGTGAAGTTTCTGTAACCTTAACTCCATTTGATATCACTACAACAAAATGTATTTTCAGTGACGAAAAAAATCGTCACTAAAAGTCCAGTTTTTCGTCACTAAGGACCTTTAGTGATGAAATTGGACTTTTAGTGACGAAACTCATTTCGTCACTAAAAATCTGATTTGATTTTATAAAAAAAACTTCTAGTGACGAAAACGTTTCGTCACTAAATGTTTTCCTCACTAAAAACACTATTCAGTGACAAAAATATTTCGTAACTAAAAACACTTTAATTTACTAAATCATATTTAGTGACAAATAATTTCGTCACTAAAACTATGTTCGGGTACATATAGTGACGAAAATTTTCGTCACTAAAACCATTTCTTACAAAATTTTGTTATATTTAGTGACGAAATTTTCGTCACTAAAACAATTTTTTGTTGCTATATTTGTGACGAAAAAATTCGTCACTAAAACTTATTTTCTGTTTTTATTTTTTTCATGGCTTTGACATTAACCTGTAACCTGTCATTACATTATTAAAACCTCACATTTGAATAACACATTTATTTCAACAACACATTTATAAAAAAAGATCCATACATTCTACAAGTAAAAAATAAAACAAGTATCCAATTCAAACTCCTTCCATACAAGTATACAATAATTGTTTGCAATACATACAATAACTCAAGATGTTTTATAAAAATACAAAAAGTATAACATAATATAATTAGAACTAACGGAAGATGTCCTCATGCCTCTTGCTTAGCTCGTGCCTCTTGGTCCCTAGCTCGCTCCTCTTGGTACAATTGAAGCCTTCTAAAACTTCATGTACTATTGGAATCACTGCTTGATCATAAAGATCTCTTTGTTGAGTTGAGGGACCAAAAACCTACATATTACCACAAACAAAATCTTAGCATCTACCATCAAATATGAAACTAGATTCTCAAATCTAACATTGTTTAACATTTCTGACATACACGTTCAAGTTTTTTTTTTTTTGCTAACATTAAGGGGGGGAGGGAGATTCAAACTCAAGTTCTCCTGCCTCTATAGAGAACTAGACAATGTGCCAATGCCGCTAAGTACAAGGCTCTTGGTGACATATACATTCAAATTATAGGACTCCCTTATACTTTCCATTTCAATGTTCGGATGTAAAAGTGTACATGGCGGCACATCATTTAATATTCTATTCTTACTACACCAAGGAATGAATACTTATTTTAGAGGACAAGACACCATGCACACCATTAAATGGACATTTTCCATTTCAAAGACAAATGTAGAGGACTCTTTTCCTGGAAAAAAAAATTACTAACAAGAACACGCCTCTTTACCTACTCATTTTACCCTTTTCTATCCAAGTTTTATGTATATAGCCCTTACATTAGATCACCTTGAAATAATGTGAAACCAAAGAATCCTCCATAAACAACTAATTAATCTTTGAACCTTAATTCTTGAAAGCAACAACCAAACAATTATAAGTAAATATTGAACCACACTTTGAAACAAACACTCAAATGCCAAAACAGCAAAGTCTAAGTAAAACCCAATACCCTATTTGTGAAAATCTACTCATCACACTTTAACCCTCCTCAAAAAGTTCATACAATTTTCACCAATCTCAAAAATCTACATCCCATATCATATATATACAAACTAATTGAAATGAATGAAGTAGTACCTAATCTACTCATCACACTTTAACCCTCCTCAAAAGGTTCATACAATTTTCACCAATCTCAAAAATCCAACACAACCCACCTTATAACACCATGCAAGCCACCTCAATCTGGTTCTATTGAGCTTGATAGCAACCTCAATCAACTGAAATTATCCCTCACTGGACAGTTTTAGGGGAAGATGACGATATATTCCCAGACGAGAATGGCTTGTTTGATTCATTAAGTAGCCTTGTTTATATAATGGCAAAATATAGTCTGGTTCAGGTCATTTTATTATTTCATTCATTATTGTTTGCTCTTTTCACTTCCTGTTCATGTTTGTAGTGCCCCTTTGTCTGTAGATCTATTTTCAGGTTAGGGGCAAAAGAAAATGCAGAATCTTAAGAAGTCATAATAAAATAGATTTTTTTTGTGAATTAAAACTAATTTTATTTACAGGCAGCTAATGTGGAAAAAGGAGCTTGCCACAGACTATGTGGGATTCACGAAGGATGGGGCAGAATGGTTGGTAGAGAACACAGATATCAAACTTGTTGGTAAGACATAGGTTGTACCTTCTATCAATTTGGAGCTACTTAACAATAAGATTGTGGCCTTCTTTTGTCCCTCCAAGTTGCCTTGAGCATCGTGTCTTTGTTGGAAACCAGGGCTCATGTCTTTTGTAGTTGTATAATAGCCACAAATATCAATTGGTAGCTCAATCGCCACGTACATTTCATGCATTTTGACTATATTTAATATGTACTTGATTTTGTAGCATATCTTTGCTGTTTTTCAAACCATTAGCATTGAAGGAGATTATTAATGATATATTTGGATGGAAGTATTTGAAGAGAAGATTTACATTTAAGTTTTTAGTTTAAGGGACTTGAATAAAATATAAAATGGAAAGAACTTTTTATTGATGAATTTTAAGGACGGATTGTGGATTTGAGATGATTAGGTAGAATATCTTATTTCAAATCTATAAGACTAGACTCACCCTAGAATCCAATCCCCCGCCCCCTCCCAAGCATCTATCAGTGTCACTTTGTGCATATTTGTTTCCTCTTGTACCTTGCAAGTTGGTGTGCATATTTGTTTCTTATCATAAACCGTTAAATTTCACAAAAAGCAGCAAGTATGTGATCTTTGATCATTATACTGTGAGGTAAGTCATAGTGATCATGCCCTTCCACAATGGAGATTCCAATGTAATGGGCATGATCACTACCAATTTTTTTTTTAAGATATCATTCTTCCTTCCTTTACTACTTAGCATTTTTAGAAAAACTCCTATCCAGACAACCATCTACCACTGCTGATAGACCGACACTTGTGCAATGTTCTGTATCTGTTTTTCAAGTTTATTACTAGTTCTATATGGGAATTACTTCTACATGCACCTATTAACTTGATAAGTTATTCCAAACATGAAGATTAATTTACTTGGTTGCTATGTGCTAAACCATTAATTTAATTAATTGGGATGTTATCTTTTCATTCAATTACATTTATTCTTGGAACCATTAAACCTAATGTTTAATTATCTGCACTATGGGAAAATTTGTATTGAAGTCCCTCTCTGTATGTGTGTACACTTTTTCTGTGCTATAATGTCATTGTCTTGCTAAACCTAGTTGCACTAACCCATCTTTTTGCTATGAAATATAGGAGTCGATTACGTAAATGTTGCTGCTTATTTTGATACAATTCCAGCTCATCATGCTTTTCTTGAAGCCAGGGTAAGCAAAATTATATGATGAAATAGGCTTCTAACGTCTTTTAGTTTTGGCAGCAATTTGAATTTATTTCCTTATACTTTTTTATATTTCCTAATACTTGTTCCTACATAAATCATATCTAATAGGTGAAGTTTCATTCAAGCCCCCTTTTTTTTCAGAAGAACTCTCCTTTCATCTAAATAATTATTTTGTATCTGTAAAATGTGCACTTCTGATTATCTGGCTTGTATATAATATCAGAGAATTTTAGTAAGATTCTTATATTTTTCAGCTGGCATGTCTCTGGCCATAAGTTTCATAATTTCCATGCAATGTTTTGACGATCAATTGAGTAGTTTAAGTGATTCTCAAAAAACCAATAAAAGAAAAAAGAAAAAAAAAAAGAGTAGCTTAAGGTGCATAGTCTCTTCTTTGTCTTTTGTGTGGGGCGGGTTCAGAAGGATAGGTGATAGAATTGACACTCAACACTAACACTGCTAAAATGGTTCAGGAAATCATTATTGTGGAAGCTGTAAAGCTTGATCACTACATCCAAGCAGGAATATATTCCCTTCATTGCTTACCCCTTCGGTTGCCCACTTCTGATGGATCACCAGCAAGATGTATTCTCATCAAATGATATTTTACATGTATGTTTTTTGTATTGTTGTAAGAGATATAGTATCACCATTACTGTGACTTTATAAGCCATGTGATGTCTTGGGGGGCCATGGCCACCCTCTGACCCAATGGGAAAATAATTGCAATGGCGAGGAAGGTAATTGAAAGGAGTAAATAAATGAAAAAGTAAAGATGTGGTGGAAATTGAACTTTAGAAACAGGAAAGTATTAGGAAAATAAGTATGAAAAAGAAAAAGAAAAAGTTGGGTTAATTTTGATGAAATGGCGTGATGGTTGGCAGGTGAGAGAGGAAATTGATGGGAAAATAAAAACACGATTAAAAATTTAAAAAGGATTTGAAAAGATGTTATCATTAATATTAATATTCAAATAATGATTGAATATATATATATATATATATATATATATCAAAATGCCACGTGAGTATATAACCATATATTATTGATATTGAAATATTATGTTTCAATGACCAAATTAATCGAAATGGCTATGGAATCATATTCAAAACATTGGTTGGTGGTGGTTGATAGCACCAAGTTTGCCAATGGGATTTGTTTTAGAACAACTAGTTGCAGGCCCATGCGTGAGAATAAATAATTATTTTGTAATTGTAGTATAATGTATAATTTTTTTCTTAAAAATTTGTTGAAGATAATTTGTTCTTTCTAAAAATTAAACAATTTCTATTTGATCCAATTAGGTCTACTTTGGTCTCATTCTGTCCAATTTGGTCCACTCGTTCAATTTTAGTCCCCTTTGGTCCATTTGGACTGATTGGGCCTTAAATTGATTCTTTTTATGGATTACATTTTCAAGTTTAGCTCAAAAATTCATATATTTTTTTTCATAATTTTTGGGATGAAAAGTATGAAATTTTATTATATTTGGTTAAACTCTTTAGTTTTGAGTTAAAAAATACAAAAAAATAAAAAATAAATAGACATTAAAATTTTGAAATATGAGTCATAAAAATGCAATAAAAATGATATATACGGTATATTCAAAAGTCCTATTCGGTCCACTATGGTCCTATTTGGCCCATTATGTCATTTTCGGTCCACTTTGGTTCTATTCGGTCCGTATTGGTCCTATTCGGTCCATTCTGTTCATTTTGATCCACTTCAAACCTATTCAGGCCATTCGGTCCTCTTTGTTCTTATTTGGTCCATTCTGTCCATTTTGGTTCTATTTGGTCCATATTGGTCCTATTCGGTCCACTTCAGTTCACTTTGTTCCTATTCGGTCCATTACGTCTACTTTGGTCCTAATCAGTCCATTCTTTCTTATTCGTTCCACTTTGGTCCCCTTCAATCCTGTTCGGTCTACATTGGTCCACTATGTTCTATTCGGTCTTAGTCGGTCCACTTTAGTCCCCTTTGATCCTATTCGGTCTACATTGGTCCAGTATGTTCTATTCGGTCTACTTTGGTCTTATTCTGTCCACCTTATTCCCATTCAGTCCTATTCTGTCCATTCGTTCCACTTTGTTCCATTTGGTCCAATTTCAGTCCATTTGTGTCGGTCCAATTTGGTCTATTTTTGTGGACTTAGATATATAGAAAAGACATTTTTTGGGTTGAGACCACTTATTTTAATCTATTAAAATTATTAACCCATGATACTAATTGTATTCATCGTTTTTTTCTATATATGGTGGCCAGTGGGGAGGATTAGTGGAGTTCCAACTACAAATATGTCATGTACAACAAATGATATCATTATCGCTACACTATCGCTTGAACCCACCCTTTTCTTATTCATTGGTACCGGTATGTTTCATAACTTTTTATAGTAATAAATTTCTGAATACCATTTTTTTTGGGGTGTTATTTTTAAATACTGATAAAGCACACACACTGGTCGATTGAGAATACAATGAAAGGTCATTATCGTTGTTGTTGTGGCTGTGGATGAGAAATAAGCAAATTGTCTTTGCAGGCATCTGAAAAGGTTGAAACAAGTTAACCTTAAAACTTCAAACACAACCGAACAGTTTTCACAAAAAAAAAATTCAATCCATAGATAACAAAGCAAATATATATCTAGTAATTTACGTTGATTGCCCATAACTTTTGTACACTGAAGACTGAACACTTCAGAAAAACCATGATGATCATCAAAATCAAACCCCTTGTCCTGCTGCTAGTGCTATCGTGCACATGGGTGCTTACAGTTGCGACCAGTGATTCTGCCTATCCCACCATCTCCGACTGTGGCATGGAGGAACTCGTCCCTGTAAGGAGAGAAGTGTACGGAAATGGTAGAATATTTGATATAAGTCACAGGTTCAGGGAGGACATGCCGTACTGGGACTCCGTGGATGGGCTAGGCCAGTTCTTGCGCCTCCGCCACTCCATAAAGAATGGCTCCCTAGCCAACGTTTCCGAGCTCAGGTACTTCTCTGTTCACTCCGGCACCCACGTCGACGCGCCAGGCCACGTGTTCGATCACTACTTTGATGCCGGCTTCGATGTTGACACGCTTGACTTGGAACTGCTTAACGGTAAATAATCATCCTAATACCTTTTTTTAGACTAAATTTGTTATTGTCATGTTATATTTAAAGTTGTCTTTTGAGTCCACATGATGAGGTGTCTGTTAAGTACCAACTAAATTCAAAACAATTTCGTTATTAAAACTATGTTAGATATTATTATTATTTTTGACTAAATTGCAATTCATACTCTTAAAGTTTGATATAAGACGGATAGGAATGTGGAATATAGGTAGATTAGAATTGGTGGGTCTACTCCACAATGAAATTTGTTCTAGTTGTTTAACATCTCCTTGGTTTGCATAAAAAAGTTTTTGATGCATAAATGTTTATGGAAGGGGTTATTAGTGGGTAAATCCTCTTTACATACACATAGTTACACATAAACATACACACATTTCATTTTTGAACTAAAGTTGTGTCTTGAAGCTATAATTTTTGTGCGAAACGTTTTGAATTGAAATCATGACTTCAAGACACAATTTCAGATCAAAGATGAAGTATGTGTAAGTTCGTGTGTACAATAAACTGCTCTCTTACAAAATTCTAGCTTAAGCAATTTTAAAGGTTCATCCTTTTTGGCATCTAAAAAATCCTACTATTTTTAATGTCTTCCTTTTCTTGTTTTTTGTTAAATTTACTCTTTACGTTAGAACTTCATCTCCCTGCTTACAATAAAGTTGTTAATTTATGTTACCTTGATTTTTATTTATGTTTGTTTCGATAGGTCCTGCACTGTTAGTTGATGTTCCAAGGGATAAGAACATTACTGGTATGTTATCTCTTCTTTAATTGAAACAGAGCAATGGCCATAGCATGTTACTAATCGATTAATCTTGTGCATCAATTTTGAAATTTTAGTGAAGTTTGAGAAGATTGTGGAGTGGAACCATAATGATTTAAGAAAAAAAATTACGTACTGAAAATTAATTTATAAATAACTTATTTGCCACCTCCTCTGTTCCAATCCTCTTTTTCATGTAGTGAATTACTACCTATTCCTGGGATTTGGGATGCATAGAATGGGGTTCAAACCTGTCATGTAATCATGGCTTCTCTAATGTTTCAAAGTTTAATTTTCAGTTTTGCTGCTCTGCACTAAACAGCCATCTCAGTAAGCATCTCCCATTAGAGTTGTGCTAGATAGAATAACAACTCAAGAATTCAGTGAATGATCTGATTGGCTTGTCAGTTTACACTAGCCATAAGCAGCAAATATTGGTTCAAAAATAGATAAAAATTACTGTAACAGCTCAAGAATTCAGTGAATGATCTGATTGGCTTGTCAGTTTACACTAGCCATATGCAGCAAATATTGGTTCAAAAATAGATAAAAATTACTGTAGTTTTTTGTTTTATGAGACATGCGTACATTTCAATAACTTGTTTCTTACTGCACACATGTGTATGTGTGTACAATGGGAGAACAGTGTTTAATTAGATGGGGTGCTCAACATATATCGTGATGTAACAAATTGATTTTCTAAACCATGAAAAAACATATTTATTTTGTAGTTTTGGGTATATTAGGTTTTAATAAAGTCCACTTGACACAGCTGAAGTTATGAAGTCCTTGAATATTCCCAAGGGAATTCGACGTATCATTTTCAGAACATTAAATACTGACAGGTAAATTTATTCTATATTGTTGAAGTTCCATCATACTATCATAAGCTATTGTTAGAGATATTGGTTCTTATTGAAATTTCTCCATTTGACATTTGACATAATGAAAGCCAAAATTGTTATTGATATTTTTGTTCTTTTGCTAGTTATTGTTTTCCAGTGCAACAGGTTTATGAACCAAAATCTTTTTTCTGCACTAGGTTCCATATTATAATTTTTAATGAAAGTAAATGTCATAGTTAGTTCTTAGTTTTCATTACAAAATGTATGTTGCTCTTAAGATGGCATCCATAAAAGTCATCAAGTTAAATCTGATCTTACATGTTTTTTAGATGCTGTACCTTAGATTTCATTTATGATTTTGGCATGCCTGCACCTGAAACACATTTTCAGTGTAGATTAAGCTATGTTCTTCAATCTTTAATTTTAGATTATACTGTGCTGCTGCTTTTGGTTACTACTATAATTGGTAGATATGGTATGGAAAGTGGAATATGGTTGGCATCTAGCTACCAATGAATATAAAATGTGATAGATGGGAAAAAGATTGAACAATGTAGTACTAAATATATCCTGTAGAGTGTAGTCAATAGAATGTGATTAACATTTAGCTATCAATTAATGCAAAATATGATGTGAAGCAGATAAACAATGTAGTTCTACAAATGTCTATGAAAAGGTGGAAGATTATCCCTTACTATGTTTCTCTTTTTTATGAAAGAATCAGTCATTTCATTAACCACCAATACAACCACCATCAGCTAGCTGCAAACTAACCATGTACAAACAGAAAACCAACCGCAGAAACTATCTGCAAAAAAGAGCTGCAGGCTTGCAGCACAGCTAAGCCCAAAAACCACAATATGCGAACAGCAAAGACAGAAACCAACCCCACCTTTAGAGGATCCAGCTGGGAATAACAAACTATCGTATAAAATACCACCAAAAGGACACTGATCAGTCCCAACTTGTGGCAAACAGACATACAAGCTTAAAAGCCCTTAAAAACTAGTGATGCAATCATCCTCCATTTACAGCACGGTACACAATTTAGAATTGAATTCTTGAACATATTCTTGCCTTCAACTCTACCTTTATTGTCATTCATTATGGCTCTGATAATTTACTCTTCAGCATACAGCCTCTTAGCATGAAGAATTGCATTTCCTCAACTCCAAAGGTGGTATATAGTTGCCCACCATGCTAATTACAGAGCACAGCTCTCAATCCCTTTCCCTTTAGGTGTATTACACTCCAATCAACTAAATCCTGCCAGCTGACTTTGGGATCAGACAGTAACCATAAGCTCATAATGGATTTCCATACTCTTTTAGTGAAGGGGCAATGAAAAAAGAGATGCAGAACTCGCAGAAACAACAAAATTTGTCTACCATAATTCCCCATTGGATCATTCTATCTTTGTTTGGAGTTTTGTTTAGCACGACCATTTATCCTATGAATGAGTGCCTGGGAATAGCTAGATTAAACCACAGTAGGTTTCACCAATCTCATTCCCTGTTACAGCACACACAAATTTAGGAGATGAGGACCATAAGGCTTTATCTTCATCCTTTAATTCGACCAGATGCAATTTACTTTTTTTGTCCACCAATTAATCTGATCTTGCAAGCCTCCAAATCCAAAATTTATCTTTATGAACAGATGCAAGATTAGATTCAACCTGACTGGCAGCATCATAAGCCCTATGATCGCACCTTTGCCGTAAAACTCCATCTGGATGCCATAAATGAAGCTATAAGATCTTGTTTCCATCCCCCATCTAATACCTCAAGAATTTTCTTGCTTCACCCCTGAGTTTAAGGATAGTTCTCCATCCCAAGAGCTGTCTTGGGGGATTTTATTGGTTCAGAAGCATCTCCCTTTTAAGAGACAAGCATGAGTCCATGCTACCCATAGGGAATCTGATTTGGTGAAGAGGTTCCAAATGTGTTTTATGACTGTTGCCTTATTCCAGTCAGCCAGCCTTTTCAAGGCTAGACCCCTCTTTACTTAGGAAAGCATACCCGGGTTAGTCTAATACCCCCTCTGGAATCTTCCTTTCCATGCCAAAGGTAATGGCTATAGCAATGTTCAATTTCAACAAAGATTTTGAATAATGTAAAGTACAGATTGTAATAATTGGAGTCTTCTGGAAAAGGACAAGTTTCTGGTAGTCCAAGAATTAATTCTAGCTAGAATCTTATCAAGAAAGGACTGGCAATCCTTAAAACTAAACTTACCAGGGATTAATGGCATACCAAGATATCTTACTAGAAGGGAGCCTTCCTTGAATTGAAGAACCTCTAGTATTTGCTTCTTTGAACTATCAGAAATAGATGAGCATAATACCTCACTTTTGCTTGGCTTGATACAGTCCAGAGATATATTTGAATTCTTCAAGGGATTCTTAATAATATGGATTGAAGATAGATCAGAAACAGAAAATATAAGGAGATCATCAGCAAAGCTAAGATGAGTAATCTGCTGCCCTTTGCATTGGGGGTGATATTTGAATAGACTGGATGATAGGACTTTGGATTTGAACAGCTTATTAAAGGCTTCCATGGCAATAACAAGGAGGTTGGGTGACAGTGGGCCCCTCTGCCCCAGTAACTTCCTGCCATTGAAATAATCCACTAGAGACCCATTGATTACTATTAAGAATTTAGGGTTACTGATGCACTCCTTAATCCATTGGACAAACCTTGGAGGAAAACCAGCCACCATTAAACACATGAGGAGAACATTCTAGTTAAGTGAGTCATAAGACTCTTGAGATCAGCTTTAATTGCACATCTGCCAACCCCTTGTTCCTGTGGTAGTTCTTTACTAACTCATGGGCTAATAGAATATTTTCAGTTATACTTATACCTTTAATGAAGACTGTTTGGTTTGAATCCACCAGTTCTCCCAATTACTCTCTTCATTTGTTGACCGATACGTAATGCACTTTTAGATGGCATTACAACAAGCAATTTGCCTAAAATCAGTGATGTAAGAGGGGTTGGGATCTTTAGGAATCAGTGTGATAACTTTGAAATTCACTTCCTAAGCAGCTTGCCAGTATTAAAGAAGGAAGAAACAATCTCAATAACAGCCTCTTTACTGTATTCAAGGCTTCCTTGAAGAACTTGTCAGTGAAACCATCAGGTCTAGGTGCTTTGTCTCTCCATACTGAAAAGAGCTTGCTGGATTTCATGCTTAGTCACATTCCTCTGCCAGCTCTTCACGGATTCAGGTATTTGATCAGAGAACAGTAAAGCCACCTTACTTATCATCCTTTTCTCATTCACAGCGGTGCTTGAACCCAAAAATTTATTATAGAAACTACTTATGCGCTCCTTAGTAGCATTTGGATCCTCCACCCTGGTACCATCATTATCAAGCAAGCATTTGATTTCATTCCTAGCTTGCCTTCCTTTTGACAATGCTGTGGAAATGGGCATTAGCTTTTTTTTTTTTTCATTAAGTAGCCTTATTTAGATAATGGAAAGATATAGTCCAATTCAGGTGGTTTTATTCTTTCATCTGTTGTTCTCTCTATTCAATTCCTGTTCATGTTTGTAGTGCTCCTTTGTATGGACATCTAATTTTATGCTAGGGGCAAAAGATATTGCAGAATCATAAAAAGTCATACTTAAAATAATTTTTTTTGGTGAACTAAAACTAATTTTATTTTCAGGCGGCTAATGTGGAAAAAGGAGTTTGATACAAGCTTTGCAGGACTGATGAAGGATGGTGCTGAATGGTTGGTAGAGAACACAGATATCAAACTTATTGGTAAGACAGAGATTGTAATTTCTATCAATTTGGAGCAACTTGAAAATAAAATTATTGTGGCCTTCTTTTGTCCTTGCGAGCTAAGACTTTCTGTGTGCTTAACTTACAACACCTTTAATTCATATAGTTATATAATTCTTACCATTGTGAACCGGCAATCTATCATGATGCAATTTGACTTTTCGTTCTTATATTTTAAACCTTATTTAGAGGTAACTATAAGCAGATCCAACGAGCAAAGATTTGGTTCTGAATGGTAACGACCAGTAAAATCATTAGCTAATTCCTGGTGATTTAAGGAATCTTGGGGCCACGGAAGAAACACAGGAAACTTGTATCCATTACTTTCAGCTCTTGGGGCATGGATGGATAGTTATATGCAGAAATTACCTTGCATTGGGTCTCAAGACTCTCAACCATGTTTCTTCCAATCTTTCATTTCCATTGCCCCATTAGCATTCTCTTAGAATTCCCTCCTTTCTTCATCGGCCAAGTTGTCTATCCGCCTCATTTTGTATACAAATGCATTGATGATATTGGTCTTATGCCTTGCAAGTTGATGTGCATATTAGTTTCTTATCATAAACTGTTCAATTCCACAAAATAGCTTTAAGTATGTTAAAGTTTGAGACAATTTGGGAATTTTGATATAATTCTCATTCATGAATAAATAATAAAATTCTGTTATAAAAAAAAAAAAAAAAAAAAAAAACTATTCTTATACACAAGAAACAGAGCAACAGAAATGAAAACTAACCATATCTAACGGCTACTAAAACTGGAAAACAGGATCCACTATCTAACTAAATAGATGAGCTGCTTACACGTGTCCATCTTTATAACAGATAAATATTATACTAAGTTACATGTAGTTTAACAGAAACTTAAATACAAACTACAAGTCCTGCACCAAATGCAGAATCTTCTTCACTTTCAATCTACATGACTAATTTGATCAAACCCTCAATAGTATGTGACATTTTATCATTACGCTGAGGTAAGTCATAACTTTCACAAACGTTTGGAGATTCCAAAGTAAATGGCATGACAAGTACTTTAAAAAAAAAAAAAAAATCATTCCTCCTTCCAAGGTAAGTCATTATATTTTATTTGTTTGTTTGTTTTTTATTTTATTTAGCAGAAAATGACCCATCTTCAAAGGTAAGTCACCTGGTTGCACTAACCCATCTTTCTGCTATGAAATATAGGAATTGATTACCTAAGTGTTGCTGCTTATGTTGAAGCAATTCCATCTCATCTTGTTTTACTAGAAGCCAGGGTAAGAAAAACTGTCTGATGAATTGTGCTTCCTCTATGTTTTACTTTTGGCAGCTATTTATTCTCTTAATACTTGTTCTGAAGTCACTCATATCCAATAGGTGAAGTTTAATTCAAGCTCCTTGAATTAGGAAATTTTCCTTTTTTTTTTTCAGAAGAACTATCCTTATTTTGTAATTGTAGAATGTGTAATTTTGATTATATGGCTTGTATATCAGAGACATTAGTAAAGTTTCTTGTATTTTTCAGTTGTCATGTCTATGAACATAAGTTTCATCATTTCCATGCAATGTTGATCAATAGAGTAATTTAAGTATCATAATGTATTCTTCCACTTTTGTTTGGGATAAGTTTGAGAGGACATAGGTGAGTGAATTTCAATTTGCTAGAATATCCTGAAATTTTTTATGAAATTTCATCCTGGCATTAAGGAGACTGGATTTTGTTGCACTGGGGTCGTATTTAAATATAATGCAGGAAAATAATATTGACACTCAACACTAACACTGCTAAAATGGTTCAGGATATCATTCTCGTGGAAGGTCTGAAGCTCGATCACATCCAACCGGGAATATATTCCCTTCATTGCTTACCCCTTAGGTTGCCTGGTGCTGAGGGATCACCCGCAAGATGTATTCTCATCAAATGATATTTTATATGTATGCTTTATATTGTAAGTGCTGTAGTATCACCACTGCTATAGCTTTATAAGCCATGTTATGTGTCTTGTGTTTGATGTGGAACGCAAAGTGTTTGGGGTGTCTTGTGTTTGCACTATAACTTTCTTGTCCCCTTTTATCAGTTTGATGAAGTGCTCGTGGAAAGTGCTTAACTTGTTGCAGGAAACAATAGTAATCCTAAGAGGTGTTGAGTGGGAATAAGGCACCACAAGAACTGGTTTACTACTGGAGAGAGGACAGGCATATATGGGTGGAGCACAAGGGATATGTAAAAAAAAAAAAAAAAAACCCAATTTGACCACAATTTTGCATAAGGGTTTGTATCAATTGCATAAAAAACACTTCAGTGATTTTTGATAAGTAATAGTTTTGTAGAGAGAAAGAGAGAGGAGTTGCTTTGATCTATCAGATGAGTATGGATGGTAGCCAACAAGAAGAAAATGACAAAAGATAAAAAAGAAGGAAGATGATAAGATAAAGAAAAGAAGCCTTCAGCAGGTGTGGATGGTTTAAAACTTGAAGTTTATAATATAGGGCATTTGTATCTTTTTCTTTCAACCCAGACTTACAAAGTTGACCATAATCAAGTGCTTCTAGATCATCTCAAAACTTGCAATTGCCCCAAATTCCTCCTCATTTTTTCTCCAATTTGGAGAGATTGGCTTTAGGTAGGCTTTGCGTAATACTACTATGAACCTATCATTAATAACATGTTATCTTGATGGTTGTGAAATTTTGTGCGTCTATAGAATTATTGTTAAATTACATGTCAATGTGGTGTTTCTTTTTGATAATTTGACAATTGAGGATAGGAGATTTTAAACCCTGAATATCTTGAAGGTACCAACCAGTTGAGCTATAAGGTTCTTGGCATCAATATGGTGTTCTAACGAATATATGTAGGGTTCAAATCTCTCTACCCCAACTATAGAATTAAAATTAAAAAAAAAAAAAAATCATATAACTCAATTGGTTGGTTAGCACATTATATTCAAATCTACTGCGTTAAACTATTGAAATATTAACAAAAAAAAAAAAAACACATGAATTTATTTTACTTCAAAAAAAAAAAAAAAAAACCAATTAATCAACTTGTGGCAGTTATTGACATTTTCACAAAATTCAGTCCACGAATAATATAATAGCCAAGCTGAGCTAAACCTATATGCATGGTTAAAAAGGACAAAAGGCCAATATAGGGTAATACATTTATCTGTCAAAATACGAAAAAGGGTTAAAAAAGAAAAAAAAGAAAAAAAAAAGAAGAAGAAGAGGTAAATGAGGTTAGTAGAGAGAAGAAATTTCATTTTTGGGTTAGTGTGAAAGACAGAAATTTCATTTCAACACCTTACAGATGGGCAAGAGAGAGCCCAGATATAGAAATATTGGCTTGTCTTCTGACCCAACAGAGCTTTATAGTTCAAAAACATAGTTTAAAGCTTTTTGACATCCGTTACCAACTTGTGCCCCTTCTCAAAAAAAATTTAATTAACAAAAATCCTTTAGTATGTTGTAAAATGATGGAAATATATATAAAACAAAGTAAAAGGAACAAGAAATATATATTTATGAACTCTTATATTCAAGTGGTCATCCACAATTCTTTTGATCTCTCTTAGATGACTACAATAACAGTAAAGAAATCTCACATATATATAGGACCTTAGAGTGCTTGTAGAGTTATGAGATAAGGTTGTAATAATGAGTACACTTATGAATATACATCTCCCCTATAGGCTTTACACATTTCAGCCTTTACAAATCCCAAATAACCTTTTCATTGCCCAAACTTTACACATTCCAATCAGACTTTATTTCTAACACTCTCCCTTGGATGACTACTTTCTAAGAATATGCCTCGTTAAAACCTTGCCAAATAAAAACCTTGTGGGAAAATATTTTGGCTAAGGAAAAAGAGTACAATATTCTTGTATATCCTCTAGTGCCTTAGGATTGCCTCATTAAAACCTTGCAAAGGAAAACCCTGTGGGAAAAAACCTTAGCGAAGGAAAAAGAGTACAATCAGCACACATCCTTTAGGAACTTTACTCCCTCTCATGAGTATATTGAATATCCTTAAGTCGACGCATACCAATGTTATGCACCATCTTCTTAAAATCCGCAGTTGGTAATGGCTTAGTAAACATATCGGCCAAATTATCACATGATCGTATCTGCTTGACATCAATATCGCCACTCTTCTAGAGCTCATGTGTATAAAAGAATTTTGGTGTAATATGCTTGTTTCTATCACCCTTGATATATGTTTCCCTAATTTGAGTGATACAAGCGGTATTATCTTTGTATAATATCGTTGGACTTTTTATGATTGATGATAATCCACAGTTCTCACGAATATGTTGAATTACCGATTGCAACCAAATACATTCACGACTCGCTTCATGAATTGCGATAATCTCTGCATGATTTGAGGAAGTAGCAGAAATTGTTTGCTTAACAGATCTCCATGAAATAGCAGTATTTCCATAAGTAAATAAATATCTTGTTTGTGATCGGCCTTTGTGTGGATCAGAAAGATAACCTGCATCAGCATATCCAACTAACTGTGGTTTTGATCCATTTGGATAAAATAATCCCAAATCAGTAGTCCCACGAAGATAACGTAAAATATGTTTAATTCCATTCCAATGTCTTCGAGTTGGTGCAGAACTATACCTTGCTAGTAAGTTAACTGCAAATGCTATATCAGGTCGTGTGTAATTTGCAAGATACATCAAAGCACTGATTGCACTAAGATATAGTACTTCAGGACCAAGAGTTTCTTCACCATCTTCTTGTGGTCGAAACGGATCTTTCTTGACATTAAGTGACCGACCCACCATTGGAGTACTCAAAGGATGAGCTTTATCCATGTAAAATTGCTTCATGACTTTTTTTGTGTACATTGATTAATGAACAAGAATTTCATTTGGAAGATGTTCAATTTGCAGGCCAAGACAAAATTTTGTCTTACCAAGATCTTTCATCTCAAATTCATTATTTAAACAATTTGTTGTTTTTGTTAACTCTTCTGAAGTCCTTACAAGATTTAAATCATCAACATATACTGCAACAATAGTAAATCTGGATTCTGATTTTCTGATAAAAACACATGGACAAATTGGATTATTCTCAAATCCTTCTTTCAAAAGATACTCACTGAGGTGATTATACCACATGCGTCCGGATTGCTTTAACCCATATAAGGATCTTTGTAACTTGATAGAATACATACTTCGGGATGTAGGATTATATGTTTCAAGCATTTTATATCTTTCAGGAATTTTCATGTAGATATCATTATCTAATAATCCATACAGATATGCTGTAACAACATCCATTAATCGCATATCCAAATTTTCTTTTGCTACCAAACTAATCAAAAATCTGAATGTAATTGCGTCCATTACAGGAGCATATGTTTCTTCATAATCAATACTAGGTCTCTGCGAGAAACCTTGTGCTACAAGTCGCGCTTTGTACCTTATAATTTCATTTTTCTCATTTCGTTTACGTACAAATACCCATTTGTATCCAACAGGCATTACACCCTTAGGTGTTCGGACTACAGGTCCAAAAACTTCACGTTTACTTAGTGAATTTAATTCTGCTTGAATCGCCTCTTTCCACATTGGCCAATCATTTCTACGTTGACATTCATCAACGGTTTGTGGTTCATATTCATTATCATTACTTCTGGTAATATCAAGGGCAACTTTATATGAAAATATGTTGTCGACAACAATTTTATTTCTATCCCATATTTCTCCTATATGTACATATTGTATCGAGATCTCGTTATTTTCAGGTACCTGATCCTCTTTAGGGGATAACTCTTCAAGATGTTTATTTTCAGGAGATTTTTGTTCATAAGTTTTGGATAGATCAATTATTTCTGTGACCTATTTCCTGGGTATAGCCTCTTTATAGGCTGCAACTTGTTTTTCTTGTACTTTTCTCTTCCGGGGAATTTTATCTTTAACACCGATAGGTCTTTCACGCTTCAAGTGTGGCTTTGATTCATTTGCTGTTGTATTAACTGATTGTCCTACAGGGACTTCAATCCGTGCTGGAGTATTAGTAGTTGGAATGTGAGATTTCACTATTTTCTTATTGTTAGTGAATACTCTGGTAATTGATTTGCAATTCTTTGCAAATGAATAATCCTTTGAACTTCCAGTTCACATTGATTTGTACGATGATCAAGATGAGATAGTGTCGAAACATTCCAAGTAATCTCACATCGGGCTTCAGGCAACGACTTTATTCCCCCTAATGGTGGGAAGATTGTTTCATTAAAATGACAATCCTCAAAACGTGCCTTAAAAACATCACCAGTTAGAGGTTCAAGATATCTACTGATAGATGGGGAATCAAAACCCGTATAAATTCCAAGTCTACGTTGAGGACCCATCTTAGTGCGTTGTGGGGGTGCAATAGGTACATATACATCATAACCAAATGTGCGCAAGTGAAAAATATTTGGTTGTTGGCCAAGTACAAGTTGCAATAGTGAGAATTTATGATAAGCAGTTGGCCTAATTCGAACTAATGATGCAGCATGTAAAATAGCATGACCCCAAGCAAAAACTGGTAATTTTGATTTCATAAGCAAAGGTCGAGCAATAATTGGAAGTCTATTGATAAGTGATTCAGCTAAACCATTTTGAGTATGTGTATGGGCAACAGGATGTTCAACATCAATTCCAATTGACATGCAATAGTCATCAAAAGCTTGAGATGTGAATTCACCAGCATTATCTAAACGAATTTTCCTAATTGGATAATCAGGAAATTGTGCTCGCAACCTAATTATTTGAGCAAGATGCCTAGCAAATACAACATTTCTAGTAGAAAGTAAACATACATGTGACCATTTGGTTAATGCATCAATTAAAACCATAAAATACTTGAATTGACCACAAGGTGGGTGTATTGGTCCACATATATCACCTTGAATTCTTTCCAAGAAAGATGGACACTCAACAACAATCTTTGAATGTGATAGTTTGGTAATTAATTTACTTTGAGAACATGCACTACATGGATAATCACTTGGTAAAACAATCTTCTGGTTCTTTAAGGGATGTCCGTGGGAGTTTTCAATAATTCGACGCATCATTATTGATTCTGGATGACCTAAACGATCATGCCAAAGCATAAAAACCTTTGGGTCCGAACACTTCTGGTGTATTGCAACATTTGTTTCAATTGTTCTCATTGTATTATAATATAACCTAGAAGAGAAAATAGGCAGTTTTTCTAATATGAGCTTCTGGCCCGATACTATTAAAGTAATATAAAGAAATTCTTCACTGCCTTTGTTATTGGTTTCAATATGATAACCATTATAACGTATATCCTTAAAGCTGAGTAAATTTCTGCTTGATTTAGAAGAATACAAAGCATCATCAATACAAAATTTTGTGCCCTTTGGCAACATTATAATTGCTCTTCCAGAGCCTTCAATTAAGTTTGATGAACCTGATATGGTATTGACATTGGCTTTGCATAATTTTAAAATTTTAAAATTTTAAAATATTTTTTATCTTTAAGGATCGTATGAGTTGTTGCACTATCTGCTAGACAAAAATCTTCTCTATTCATGATTGTATGAGTTGTTGCACTGTCTGCTAGACAAAAATCTTCTCTATTCACCTTTGAATTGAATTTACTAGTATGATCCATGCATCTTCACATATGCAAAACATAAATTAAACTTCATTACTTTAAATATAAATAAAACATATCAAAATAAAAATACTTATTTCAATGCCATAATATAATGAAAGAAAAATAATTAATTGATATGGACATTTCCATCACCATTCATACTTATTAGAATACGATAATATAATAAAAGAAAATAATTAATTGGTATGGACATTTCCATCACCAATAAAATTATCAAATTTTCCATCAACATCCTCAAAGAAATCAGAGACATCAAGATGAGTCATATTCACTCCATTTGGAAGGTCAAGATAAGTCATGGGATCTTCAAGATCATTATGTTTAGCAAAGTTTGTTTCAATTCCCATTGCCTTTTCTTTTATGGAGGCTTGGTACAAATCTACTAAATGTTTAAGAGTACAACAGGTACGTGACCAATGACCTTCCATACCACACCTATAACACTTAATTTCATAGCCCTTTGATGGTTTTCAGCAACAACTCATTATTTTGTTTAGCCACTAGAAGATAAAACATTAGTTCATAACACTTTATGAAAGTATACATTCGATATTGCTACTGCAGGAGCACATTCAAAATATGATATATGTTTTTCTATTATAAAATTTTAATTGTGGGCTGATTTTAAAGTGCTGGATTAATTCACTTGCACCTTTAGTTTATTGCAACTTTAGTCATACTAAACTTTTAGGATGATCGAGTTCTTCTAGAACTTGTAATTCTCCTAAGGGGTCTTTTATAGTAAAGTACTCAGTTTTTATGTAAATAATAACAAATAAAAATTATTGATTTTGAACGATCCTTCTAGGATATTCTGTTGCCATCCATAATAATATCTTCAGGATTTATTACATCAACATAGATCTCATCAAGATTCATTGCTTCCAGATGAAATTTTCGTATCAAGGATCCATGATAAGAAATGATTGCCTAAAATATATAATTACAAAAGAAATTAATTACATAATTACATAAGAAATCTATATCAAATATATAATTACAAAAGACATTAAATAACTATTTATTTTTTCATTCACAGTTTTAATGAACAATACTATACATACATATTCAAAAGTTGATTGTAATGAAACAATACATACACATTCAAAATTTATCAATATACGTTACTTATATCTTATAATTGAGTTGGTTTATCACTAATCATTTTAACAATATATATATATATATATATATATATATAGACATAACGTGAGATCCATAAATTTTTTTAATTAATTAAAAATCACGAAAATTATGAGCATAAAACATAAAGACAAACAAATAGAATAATTACTAATTTCTTAAAAAGAAAACTTACAGTGAGTTAAGAGAACTACACAAATAATCTTTGATGTTTGAAGAACAATGGGATCCCTTCCAAAATTGGGTAGAAACTCGTGCTGATAACGTGTTGTAAAATGATGGAAATATATATAAAACAAAGTAAAAGGAACAAGAAATATATATTTATGAATTCTTATATTCAAGTGGTCATCCATAATTCTTTTGATCTCTCTTAGATGACTACAATAACAGTAAAAAATCCCACATATATATAAGACCTTAGAATGCTTGTAGAGTTTATGAGATAAGGTTGTAATAATGAGTACACTTATGGATATACATCTCCCCTATAAGTTTTACACATTTCAACATTTACACATCCCAAATAACCTTTTCATTACCCAAACTTTACACATTCCAATCAGACTTTATTTCTAACATAGTAGACATAAAAATATATATGGCGTAAATACACTTTTGGTTCCTACATTTTGGGTCATTTCTCGATTTGGTCCCTAAACTGATTTTGCTCCTAAGTCAGTCCCTGATTTTTTAAAATCGTTTTTAAAATGGTCCCTGCCGTCAACCCAGTAACAGAAAATGCTGACGTGGCAAACAGAATGCACTGTGTACACAGTAAATGCTGACGTGGCTAATAAAATAATATTAAAAATTTTGATTTGGCATTTTTAATTGCCACATCAGCATTTAAAATGCCACATCAGCATATAAGTTAATTAAAAAGCCAGGTCAGAAAATTAAAAAATTAAAAATAAACATTAATGTTATTAAAATAAATAATTTAATAACATTTAAAAAAAAAAAAAAAAAACAAATGTTGAATTCTTTTGTTATTTTCTTTTTATATTTTCGAAAGAACATGGGTAACATGTTCTTCATGTTCTTTGGCTTGCCCAGAAATCATCAAACCTCCAACATGAAAAAATCATCAAACCCACGTGAAAAAACCAACCTAGAACCCAACGAGTAGATGCCGGATGAACCCATCACCATCACCACCACCATTAAACCTACACATCCCACATCAAAAAATCAGCCACAAATCAAAAGCAACCACCATCGGCAACCCACAAATCAGCCACAATACCCACAACAAAAAATCAAAGCAAAAAAGGAAACCCCAGCAACCACCAACAAAAAAAGAAAACCCTAGCAACCCCACTCCACCACCGCGGCACTACACACCACCACCACCAGTAAACCCACCGCCAAAAAAAAAAAAAAAAAAAATCATAGACCCAGTAAACTAGCACCACCACAGACCACCATAAACCCACCACGCAAAAAACCCATACCAAACCCACCACCATAGCACCGCCGATCTCCACGGAACAAAGCCAATCCACCGATCTGATAGAGAGGGAGAAAGAGAGCAAACCACCGAATCCACAACACTACTGATCTGAGAGAGAGGGAGAACTCAAGGATGATTGTGTACACGGCATTAGCAGCTATTGAGGAATCAAGGATGACTGTGTTTGAATCTGAGGTTTCTGGGATTTTTTCTCTTGATCTTTGTGAGGGATCAAATGAATTAGTCAAACGGGTTGGTGAGAAAGGCATTGATTGATTGATTCGAACGTGTAAATGGCCAGAAGAGATTGAGTCGAAGAGTTTTTGATCTGGGTTGGGGTTCGTGGGATTTTTTGGGATAGGAACTCAATTTTTTAAACTGAAAAAGCTTTTTTTTCTTCTTAATTTAATTAAATTAATGTTTATTTATTTATTTATTTTGAAATTTCTGACCTGGATTTTTGTTTTAATTTTTTTATTAATTTAAATCTGACGTGGCATTTCAAAAATGCTAAATAATTTTTTTTAATAATATTTTAATATCCACGTCAGCGCCATGTCAGCATGTAGGACACGCCGTTTGCCGCATCTGCATTTTCTGTTACTGGGTTGACGGCAGGGACCATTTTAAAAAGGATTTAAAAAAATCAGGGACTGACTTAGAAGCAAAATCAGTTTAAGGACCAAATCAAGAAATGGCTCAAAATGTAGGGACCAAAAGTGTATTTACGCCAATATATATTTTCTAATCAGGGAAAGAAAAATAAGGGCAAACCATTAGTTAAGAAGCTAGGGGCATTCAAACATGTGTGTCACGTGCGCAAGTATTCATTTTGGTTTTTTCTTCACAATTTTAGTATTTTAGTATTTCATACATACTGCATACACGTCTATTTCTAGGGGATTCATCTGCGCAAATTTTTGGAGTAGCTCCAGCTTGCTTTGGGAAAAAGCTTATTTATGTTTGTTTATTTATAAAATAAGTCAAGTTCAAATCTTAAGTTTAAGCTCGATTATTAACCAAACTAATATATAGGAAAATAATAAGTTAATCAAGTAGATTGTAAACAAGCTCAGACTTGTTTGACAAAAAAAGGAGCTCAACTTTAACATAAAATCTTATTTAATACTCTACTCGACTAAGCTAATATAGCTAATTAAGGTTCAAATCCCCCTTCCTCCCTCCCCCAATGTCATTTAATTAAATGGGTCAAACGAGTTTCATGGGTTGAACACTAACCCAACCCGTTTATTAAACAGGTCAGTTGTGTCAACCCGAATATGACATGAACTCATTAAGTCTCAATTCATAACCTGCTAATTTTGTGTCATGTCATGTCAGGTTTGTAGGCCGTGTCCAATTTTGCCACGCTTAGGTTTAATAAAGGATGAGGCAAAATGGTAGATTGAGAATGCTGAAACCAACTTTGTTGTAAGGATTTGGGGGTAAATAATTGGGGCTTTTTACTAAATGACGGGTTGGAATTTCATGTTTGGGGTTTTTATGTTGTCAAACCTAAATAAAAAAATGGGATAATTATAGATTACCCACCTGTGGTTTAGCCTGAATTTAATTAACTTACCCACCTGTGGTTTTATTTTTGACACTTTACCCACCCGTGGTTCATTCCGTCTATGCTCCGTAACCCACCTCTAATTTTTCCGTTACTCTAACACCTTTCATCAAAAAATCAAACAAGAAATCAGATCAAACACTCCTCTCCCACAACAAAACATGAATAACATAAAGAAGTTTCACTTTAATTTTTTGGTGTGGGGGTTGAAAAGGTTGATGATGAGCCACATATAAGCCACATGGATCAGCATATCAAAGATAGAAGAAAAGTAGGTTGCTTAAAAGAGGAATCATGCGCCCCTCTTGACAAATACAAATTTTTCGAACCTCAACATCCACATCTATTCAATCACCAATTTCCAAATTACGAAGATAAAGATCCAAGCCATATCCACAAAATTAATTTGGCAGAAATGGATCCTATCTTACAGCCTAGAAGACTGGCCAATCTTTCTCCACCCCATACCAATTTATTTAGAAACTAAAAGCTAAACCCAGATTTTAGAAACTAAAAGCTAAACCCAGAATTTTTGAACATAAACCCAAACCAAAAACTAAACCCTTAAATCTTGAACATAAACCAAAAATTAAACCCATAAATTTTGAAAATAAAGCCACAGTCCCTGCAACCAAAAATTAAAACCAAATCAAACTCATCACATATTTCTTTCTCAATCTTTTCTATCCCCTTGACAGTAATTCAATGAATAATAGACATCAACCATCCACAACACAAAACTCTCATAGTCAAACATTCATTCACAGGCAAAGAATTAAACAGTTTGCAAGTCTTTCACAGATCTAAATCATCATCAACCTTTTCAACCACCACACCAAAAAATTGAAGTGAAACTTCTTTATGTTATTCATGTTTTGTTGTGGGAGAGGAGTGTTTGATCTGATTTCTTGTTTGATTTTTTGATGAAAGGTGTTAGAGTAATGGAAAAATTAGAGGTGGGTTATGGAGCATAGACGGAATGAACCACAAGTGGGTAAAGTGTTAAAAATAAAACCACGGGTGGGTAAGTTAAATTTAGGCTAAACCACAGGTGGGTAATTTGTAATTATCTCATAAAAAATTTTGGTTTTTATTATTTATTTATTTATTTTAACTAAGGGCTAATATTGTTGAGTAATATTTGGTATTTTTCTAAGGTTATTCTCACATGTGGCAAAACGGGTAGGGAGGGTTAGGTTGGATTTGGGTCAAAAGCTGGTCATTTTAAGTGAGTTAGCAATGGGTCAGGTCAATAGGGTTATGGGTAGGGTTAGGTCAACCTGTAGTTTTTTCACATGAATTTTATTTAAAAAAAAAAAACATGTATTTTCCACTTGAAAAGTCATGTAGCAAATTACTGGGCGTGAAATGTATTACTTTGGATTTACCACACATATCAAGAAAGAGCTCAACTCAATAAATTTATACATGTTCAATAATTATAAAACTAGCTTGTAATCCATGCAATACACATGAATACATTTAAAAATAAATGCAAAATTTTTATCATAAAAATATACATGATTAATCAAATTATTAGAAAAAAAATAATTAGATGCATATTAAAATTTCTACATAAATTTAATACTACTTATGATCATTTCTATTCTAATTATTAATCTTGATGACCTATTAAAAAATTTGTTTTTCAATGTAATTTTGTTATTGTTATGCAATAATTTTTATTTTTTTTTAACCATTAAATTGTATGACTAAACCATGATATTTGGTTCTTTGTGTGAAATTGATCTTGATTTGGTTAGTATTAATTTATCACTTTATATATCGAATCTGTCTCTACTTAGGTAGGTTGAGACTATTGGGTGATTGAAGTGAAGTTACAATAATGCCTTTGATAAATAAGATTATATTTTTCAACTCTTTAAAAAAAATTGTTAACAAAATTTTATATGGTAGAAATTTTTTTATTTATAGATATTTATTAATTATAAATATCTTCTAGAAAATATCAATCTTGATATATGAAAAACGAGAGAGAGAGAGAGAGAGAGAGAGAGAGAGAGATCTCAACTAAGATTTGTTAAATTTGTTACTAACAATATAAAATATAATAAAAATTTCAACTAAAATATCACAAATAATTAAGATATTCATCAAAAAGAGTTGAAAACTAATGAATTATTAAAACATACATACAACAATAACAATAATTATAATGATGTTTAAACATGTAACGTAATAACTCTTGGTTATATAAAAATATTAAATTCTAATATGAATGCATATATTGTAAGATTTTAAGAAAACTTTATGTGGCTCACATTTAATGATAAATGAAAATTCATGTCTTAAGGATTTTATTTGTGAAAGATGTTATGGTGAATAATAATTTCTAAGTAACTCTCAATTGGTATAACCCCTTTGGTTAATAAACACCTTGAAGTTACAAGTTTTAAACTTCTTGATGTAAGGAGGTTATGGAACAAATCTTAATTTAAAAGGGTCCCTAGTCTAGCCTACATATATATATATATATATATATATATAGCATGTCTCCATCAAAAAGAAATATGTGAGGTCAAGGCCATAGACAAGAAGACACCTTTTATATATACACTATCATATATATAACGAGTCTTCTTTTTCTCTAAACACTTAAACAATTATGGCTGAAGGTATATTTATATTTCGCTGCAACTCTAAATTTTATCTTATATTTGGTATCAAGGCCATCCTTCATGCTATGTTGTTCAGTGATTTTTAGTTTAAGAAATTATTTGGCATTATTCTATATTCTATAATGGCATATGGTGTTATGTTGATCATGGAACTAAAATTTGGTCAATGTATTATGATTCTCATATATATATATATATATATATATATGGTTGAGTTCAAGTTACACCTGGTGTAACTCTAAATAATGTTACACCATTCAATATTTTTTAATTGAATTAATATTTTGAAAATCCAACCGTTGAATTACATGTTTTATATGTTCTTAACATGTATGTCAATTTTCATATCAATCAGATGTTATTTACCATTTGATCTATAAACTCATCTTTTATGCATTATTTTAAACTACAAAAATTGAAATTTTAACAATTGATTGATGACATGACTATTAATCTTTGATCATCTCGAAATTCTGCAAGCATGAAGAATATACAAAGATAATATAATCTAATGGTGAATTTGTCAATATTCGCATCCAATTAAAAAATATTGAGTGGTGTAACTTTACTTAGAGTTACACCAAGTTACACCAGGTGTAACTTGAACCCAACCTCTATATATATATATATATATATATATATATATATATATATATTTATATGTTAATTAATTGATTAATATTGATGGAATTCAACCATGAGAATCCAGTGATATGTTATTCACACGTCTCATATACATTTGCCTGACATATGTGCATAGACAAATGGGACATTAATTGATACTATTTATACAAGTTACGGTCGATGAGGAAAACAAGGGTAGAAATTAGTCTACTTTTGCATGTGGCCCACAAATTAAAGGATTGAATTGACCTTTGCCTATGCTACTATAGGATTATTGAACATTTTAATCCTATATAGATGAAAGGGAATTGATTGAGAACACAGAACTTGCTTTAAAAATTTTATTTAAAAAAAAAAAAAAAAGGTGTACCATCACGTGAAAAATGAAAAAGCAAATTTTTTCTATTTTTATGATAACTGTGTATGTATATTATGTTGCTTCTTTGATAGAAATAAAACATGGTTTGGGCTAGCAGAACTTATCTTGTCAGACTTGCATATAGTGTGCAATGATTTTATAAAGTTTGTGACTATATATGATAATTTGATCATTGCATTGTTAAAATATAAGATATTTTTAGTATATTTACAGTTTCTTACACTTGTATTTAAATATCATATTATGGTTTATTTTAATTGACATGATCAATATTAGGATTGGTTGATCTTTATGATGCCATATGAAGTAGTGAAAATCAAAATGACATAGGAGTAGCCATAGCATCCTAAGCCATGATGATAATCACATCGATAAATTTTTATGAGGCTTCAATAGGAATAAAGGCATCTAAGTGGCAATTAATTCATGAAGATAATGACTTGGCCCCATAGGGAGGTTATTATTTTTATGATTTAATTGGAATAAAATGGTGAATGTGGCATTAAGATGAGATTTTTTTTCTAGGCCCATAGGTATGGAAAATTTGATTCATAGTGTTTATATTTACTAGTTTTATGAATAAAGTTTTATAGTAAATCCATGCATGATGCGCCTCTGCCCATAGGAATGTCGAATTTACTACTAAATTGACATTGGTTAATTTAAAATTAAAGTTTAAGTTTTATAGCATTAAAGTTAATTTTCTTTTGGATTTGTAGATCTTTGTTTTGGTACTCATGTGGGAGTCCAAATCTTCTGTCCTACTTTTCCTACTCCATTCTATACTCCACTAATAAAAGTTTGCCACGTGTTAACATAATTAATTAAATACTATCATTATTGACTTATTAATATTACCATTATTAATTAATGGTAGTATTTAATTACTTAGGTGAATACGTGGCAAGCTTTTATTGGTGGAATATAGAGTGAAGAATAAAAAGTGGGACAGAAGATTTGGATTCCTCATGTGGATGAACCACCCATCTCATTGAATAATTATATCAAATGAGAAACTGAGTACGAGGGTGAGAGTGATCTAATTGCTCAAGAGTAAGAACTTGGGAATTTATTCCTATAAAGCTAAAGGTTTCGTGAAAGCTATTAATATTAATTTACAAGATCCATTAAGATTTGACTCCCAATAAAAGTTATACTTTGCAAAAGTTACACTACAAAAAAGATTGCTATTAGCGATGCCCAGAGTTCGTCGCAACAAAACAAAAAGCAGTCGCAGATTAGTATTGCCGATGGTAAAAGGCCGTCGATAGCCATCAAAAAAAGCCTTGTCGGTAATACTATATTACTGACGAGACCGTTGCTAACACTCATTTTTGACAGCACAACTCCGTCATAAGTACTTGATAATTGCTGTCGTAGATTCAACTTCATACGAGGAAGTTGGACGACCAAATACCTTTTGTGACGACCTTCGGTCATCGTTAATGCATAGTTTCGATGACAAAATGCCATCGTAGTTATTTCATTTGTCATCTACAATACAACTTTATATGAGGAAGTCGTATGACCAAATACTTTCTACGACGAACTAAGGCCGTTGTTAATACCTTTTTTTGACGAATAAAAGCCATCATAATTACTTGGTTTGTCATTGACAATGTAACTTCATACGAGGAAGTCAAATGACCAAATACTTTCTACGATGAACTAAGGCCGTTGTTAATACCTTTTCTTGACAAATAAAAGCCATCGTAATTACTTGGTTTGTCATCGACAATGTAACTTCATACGAGGAAGTCAAACGACCAAATACTTTCTACAACGAACTAAGGCCGTTGTTAATGCCCTTGTTTTGACAAATAAAAGCTGTCATAAGTACTTGGTTTGTCGTCGAAAATAACTTTTGTGATGAACTATAGTCGTCGTTAATGTAGTTTTTCAACGACTAAAAGCCATCGTAAAATAATTGGTTTTTCGTTAACAATACATCATCAATGTGACCATTTACCTTTTTCAATGAATTTTGACCATTATTGAAACCTATTCACCACGTCAGTAATACATTATTTGCAACAAAATAACTCTGTCAATAATAAAAGCGAGATCATTTCTAATATTTTTATTGCGAGAAAACATAAATCTCCCAAAAGTTTTTCAATTCAAATAACAAGCACAAATCCATAATTGTCCAAATCTAGAAAGTGCATAATGCAAAAAAAAAAAAAAAAAAAAAATTAAAACATCTATAAAATAGAATAAAAAATATTAATTAAAACGTCTACATGAAAGCTATAATATCCTTCACCAAACTTGAAAAAATAAATATTGGAAGATCAATCATCATCTGAGTCAATATTCTCCTTCTGAAAGCCATCTGAGTCATCTTCCTCCTCAGAGTCATCTTCTGAGCTTAACTCCTTAATAAAACCCCAGGAACAATAAGGAGCTTCAGTGCTCTAAATCCCCCCGAGGGGGACTTTAGGGGGGAAACGTTCCATAAATGAGCTATGAGCTATGAGCTATGAGTTATGAGTTATGAGTTCCTTACTATGAGTTCTGAGTTAACACCTTAAAACAGCTCTCTTTGAGCTCTTTCATCTCTCGATAATAGTGCTTTTCTTGAGCTCTTATTAAGGAATCCCACTCTTAGGGAGCTCACTGTTTAATGAAACCCTTACGGGAAGGTAAACCTTACCCTCCCCCTCCCCTCCGAGGGCTACTCTTGCTCTAGTTCACCACCGGTCTAGGCGTTAGGAGCCCTTGAAAAAGCATGTGTTAAGCAGAATGCTGTCTCACATGGTCTTTCAAGGCAGTTAAACAAGCGAAGCGATAGACAGACAAGCGTAGCGTAGGAAGAGTATGTGCTGGCCAACTGCCCATAGCGGACAAGAGCAAGTCCTACTTGCTCGCAACCGAACGCTTGCATCAAGCGTGAGGGCCCGTAGGATGTCCTACATCCGAAGGGATGAGGGAGGTACGACCGAACTCCGCCCAGCAGTAGGCCAGCACATACTCGCCCGTAGCGCAGCGATTAACCGCGGGAGCTTCATCTGAATAAATGAGCTAATGAGTTAAAGCTGCTTTAGCATTGGTCTGTAATATTTTGATTAAACTAAATAAGTATACAAAAAAATTATTACTATGCAAATTATATTTACAATACATAATAAAGATATTGAAACGTATTAATTTAACAACATCAACAACAATCCCCACAATGAATAACAATGGTATTATCAACATCAAAGAATACAAGATCCTTACTAACAAGAACCTTGTAGTTCTCTTGTGAATGAGAACTTCAAAGAATAAATTTGCCACCAATAATCACATTAATAACATTTTCATAACAAACACTACAAATCATGTACTTTGCATGGATAGGTAAAGATATACTAATTTAAATAACATTTTTTAATCTAAATTTAGTGATCCAAATAATTGAAATCTATAATGAGCAACTTTACAACTTATTTCAACAACCTCAAGAAAATAGCAAAAAATATTAATGTTGATTATACTGAAAAATATATAAATGTACCTGTGTAGTAGGTTCTTGCATAGAATTAAAGCCCATCTTTTTCAAAGCATTTGCTATCATACGAGGCATTTCCTCTTTCAATTGATTGATTTCTCCCTGAACAAATCATGTACTTTGCATGGATAGGTAAAGATATACTAATTTAAATAACATTTTTTAATCTAAATTTAGTGATCCAAATAATTGAAATCTATAATGAGCAACTTTACAACTTATTTCAACAACCTCAAGAAAATAGCAAAAAATATTAATGTTGATTATACTGAAAAATATATAAATGTACCTGTGTAGTAGGTTCTTGCATAGAATTAAAGCCCATCTTTTTCAAAGCATTTGCTATCATACGAGGCATTTCCTCTTTCAATTGATTGATTTCTCCCCGCAATTCCATTTTCTCAGCAGAACTTTTATCCTCTGCTTCTTTAAAACAAAGCTCAAAATCCTCCTTTTCTTTTAAGCAATCTGCTTGACATCGCTTACTACACTGGCTAGATGAACTTGGGCCATATACATCTCTAGGCTTGACACCAGCACCCATGCCAAGCACACGACCACGAGTAAGAGGTCCAGTCACTTCAAAGAATATTTGAGTATCATTAACAATCTCACCTTGAGATGCAACCTCTGATTTCCTTGCATCCATTTTTTCCTAAAACAACATTATTCTGTTATTAGATATATACGAACTTTAAATTCAAAAAGACATTTAGAAATAATAATAATAATAATAATAATAATAACAACATACATATAATTTTTGTGCTTTTTCACTGGCAAAAGTAACACCATCCTTTTTCATATGCATCGACCTGAAACATTCGATTGGACTTGGTTCGCATCCATTCTTCTCCTCCTATGACCATTTTAAAAGGAAAATCATAAGATAAATCAATTCAATATACGAACTAATGTTATAGAAATTTAACATGGCAATTTTATCATACCAATTCTTTTCTGCGTTTAGCCATTGGTACAGAACTTGTAGTCGCAATGATAGCTTGATTTTCTTTGCGATTTCTTTTGTTTCTATCACTCTTTTCCTGGTTACATGAAAAAAATACACTAAATGAGTTAATTATTAAACATTTGCTTCTAAGAAAGATTTAAGAAAAAAATATATTAAAGAAAACTATTAATAAAATTCATTTTATAATCACCTGCCACTTGCGATTATTCCATTTGTTGCACATCTCTTTCCAAATAGTTGGAGTTACATCATCATGGGGATGCTTGTACCATTCATCTTGAGGAATTTTATTTTTTACACAGTGTTCTCTAAGGTGCCACATCCAATCAGGATAGCGTCGTTTGACATGCTCATCAAATACCTCCCTCTCAAGAACTAAGTCATCTGTCTCAAATTGTGCTTCTTTGTATAACTCATAAAGCATATTCAGTTGTTCTTTAGGGTATTCTAAAAAAGTTGTCCATGGCCCAGTAATGTTTTGGTGGAACTTAATAGTAATCTCTTGGGGTATTTTCTTTTCTATGAATCTAATAAAATGAAAGAAACACAAAGCATGTAAAATATTACATATAAATGAAATGTAAGTACTAAAAAATAAATGATTAAAGTAACCAAAAAATAAGGAAAAAAGACCTTCTGTCATGTATCTCACACTTGCAGGTATGACCTGGATAAACACCCTTAGCCTTTCCCCGACCTCTTTTCTTTTGTACAGTAGATCCTACCAATAATGGAATAAGTAAAAATAAATAAGCTTTAAGCATAAAATTGGTATATTAGCATATAAACTTTAGGAAAATATTAAGTATTACCTTCGTTGCCCCCATTAATCACACTATTAGAAGAAACAAGTGCTTCATTAGTTGGAGACTCAGATGATGAAGGTGCAACTTGTGATTGACTACCACTATCACCTTTATCTCTCACTTGTTTTATAGCTCGCTTCTTACTTTTTTTTGCCATTCACCTGTAACGTAGTTAAAAAGAAAGCCACATCATTGATAAGTTGTAATTATTTAAAAGGCGTTTGGATAGGAATTATAATTCCAACAGTAATCGAAAAATATTTTTTTTATTGTTTTCAGTTTTTAGTTTTCATCAAAATAAGCGGTATCCAAACACACCCAGTTAACAAAAACATAATTAAAACCAAGGACCACATATTAGAAATATCAATATAAAGATAAAAAAAAATTGTGATAGATAAACTTATTATAAAAGTTAAAAACTAAAAAACTAACTTAACAACACCATCTCTGAATATATTGTAAACTAATTAACATGAAAAGCTTAATCAAATTTTAGAGATCCACTAATTTAATTAAATAATTATATACAAATAACATGCACAACTTCAACAAATTGCTAAAGTTTAGAAAAAAAAAAAATGCTAAGGTTACTTTTTACGATACACTTATATTATTATATATCTACAAGACAAATACTATTATCATAGGGTCACAACTTCAACAAAACAAATATTTATATTATTGAAAAGTGCTCAACAAGATTCTAGTCTCCTTGAAGTTTTACAGACAAAGGAATAGTCAACGGTACACTAACCAATATTATATTATTATATATCCACAACAAACACTAACCATTCATTCAAATATATTTTTTTAATCAAAAAAAGTTTTCAACCAATATGTTGCAATTTTATTCCATCTCAAATAGGATGTTTCAAAAGTCAGGGAAATATAACCTCAGTATTGTGTAGGTGGATTTTTTTGAACGAAAATATAACTTCAATATTTAAAAAATAAAAAAATAATTTTGTGTATTTTATTTGGCAAAACCACCCCAGGGAAAAAACATTTTTCACTTGAAATCTCATTAACCATTTTTTTTAATTAATATTAAAAATGTTGTATACTAACTTGCTCTCAATTTTCCAAAATTATCTTATTTTATAAATAAAATTTACTAATTTAAAAATTTTAATTAATTTTTTCTCAAAAAAAATTAATTAAAGAGTATTTAAAATATTCTTCCAATCCAATAGTTAGATTTTGGATTTGAATCTAGAGCATTATGGACATGTGTTGTTGTACCAATATATCAAGAAATTTTGATTGGTTACGCTCTTCTAATCCAACCATTTGATTGAGCTCATAATTCATCAAAACCAATATTTTATCCCACTATTTCAATCCAATGGTCAAATTTGACTTTTGACTTTGGCATTTTAAAACTTGAAACAGATAAAGGCATGAAAACCAAAAAAACCTTAAAACATTGGCCAATACTTAAAACCCACTTAAAACCTCCTTGATCAACCTAATTTTATCAAATCCAGTGGTCTTGGAACCAACTTTGAATTTAACCAAAGATTGACTAAGTTTAATAGACTTTAACGAAATTTCATAAGATTTGATTACTCTGTTCTCACAATTTAACCGTCTGATTGTCACTGTCATTTACAAAATCAAATATTTCACCACATTCTACCAATCCAACGGTCAAATTTTGGATCTCCATCTGGTTGCATGATGGACATGTGTTGTTGTACCCACCCACTAGGAAACTTTGATGAACCCCATTGACACAATCTGACCATCCAAAATGGCTGAAATACGCCATTAACCCCATTTGTCACGTTCTCCTCATCGAACCGTTTGATTGAGCTCAAAATTTGTCAAAGCCAATATTTTATCCTACTCTTTCAATCCAATAGTCAAATTTTAAATCTAGTTATGACACAAGATGGACGTGTGTTGTATTTGCCTATAATGAAACTTCAATAACTAAAAATATCCAATACTCTACTAATTAAGAGAGTTATACACTACATAAATATTACTAAGAATCAAGAGAATGATATGCAAAATACAACCAAAAACCTACAAAATGACCTTGAATGGATTTGCATATGACTTTTGACTTTGCATTTTAAAACTTGAAATTGATAAAAGCATGAAAACCAAGAAAACCTTAAAACACTGACCAATACCCAAAACACACTGAAAACCTCCCTACTCAACATAATTTGATCCTATCAAGTGATTATAGACCTAACTTTGATGGTTGATCATGTTTGACCAAATATTGACCAAGTTTTGTAAACTTTGACTACTCATTTTTCACAATCTGTCCGTCTAACTGATGTCATACTTCACCAACACCAATATCTCACCACATTCTTCCAATCCAACGGTTGGATTTTGGATTTGAGTCTAGAGCATTATGGACATGTGTTGTTGTACCAACACACCAAGAAATTGTAATTTGACATGTTCTCCTAATCCAACCGTTTGATTGAGCTCAAAATTCATCAAAACCAATATTTTATCATACTTTTTCAATCTAATGGTCAAATTTTAAATCTGACTATGGCATAAGATGGATGCGTGTCATATCCGCCTATAATGAAACTTCAATCATTAAAAATATCCAATACACTGATAAAAACATGAAAACCAAGAAAATCTTAAATCGTTTTTAAAATGGTTCATGCTGTCAACCCACTGACGAAAACCTTTTACGTGGCAGACGGAGTGCCCTGCTTGCTGACGTGGCGCTGATGTAACGCTGACGTGACTATTAAAATATGATTAAAAAATTATTTGGCATTTTTTAAATGACACGTCAGTATTTTAATTAATAAAAAATTAAAACAAAAAAAATTTTAATTCCTCAATTTTAATTTTAATTTTAAAAAATAAAAAACAAACAAAAATTTTACTTTTTTAGTTTTAAAAGATTTTTTTATTAATCTAATTAAATTAATTAGAAAATTAAAAAAAAAATTACCATTAGACCATTTTAGTAGTAATAAGTGTATTTACTTTTTTTTTTTTTTTTAAGTGTGTTAGTCAAAAGTGTATATACTTTAAAAATCATCAAACCATTTTTTATTTATTTATTATCATTAGAACATTTTAAACCTATATAAATTATTAAAGGTTTTAAAGAAGTTATAAGTACATATTTCAACTAATATGTAATCTTTAAGCCCAAATAATAATAATAATAATAATAATAATAATAATAATAAGTATCAGTTCAATCATTTATAAAATATAATAAGAGTAATAATATTGAAAAAAAAAAAACTTGATGTTAATATTAGACTTATTAGTAGGTTATATATATATATATATATATATTGAAAATGTAGAATACTTTTATTAAAAGAATAACCAAATACATGTAAAGGAGGGTCCAGGGCTCTCATAGACTTAATAGCTAGCCTAGCCCGTGGACAAGATATTTATCATTAAAAAATTCCACAAAAACCACTAGTGGGTTCGTTGGTTAGCCATTAACATTTGATACTCATGTAGTAACGATGTTAATATTAGTAGTTGGAATAGTGGAAGAGGGTTAAGGCTGGAACATTCATTTTTATTGTTAGTCACGTGGAGCTCACAAAAACAAAACAAAGAAAAAAAATTCAAATTTTAACACACAAGTGACAAAATAGAAGAGTATGTGGGCTGGCAAAAGCAGAACAAATAAAAAATTTAAAACAAAGCACATAGCATTTAAGGAAGAGTAAAGAAACTGACAAATAGTCACATACATTACCTGTACAACACACAAATAAAAAAATGAAAGGCAGCAGGACCGAAACCCACCATAAGAAAAAATCAAAAAGAGAAGAAGAGAAGAAGAAGGGTCCAAAATAGGAATTGACTCAAAATGTAGGGACGAAAAGTGCATTTTCGCCTTTAAAAAAATTACCAATGTCGACGGCGTAGGTCTATCGCAAATATTATTTATTGGGAGGGATCCAATTCCATTACAAATACATTCTTTCTTTTAAAGCAAATCCATAATTGTCAAAATCTAAAAAGTGCATAATGCAATAAAAAAATATTAAAACACCTACAAAATAGAATAAAAAATATTAAAACGTCTCCTTGAAACCTATAATATCCTTCACCAAACTTGAAAACTTAAATATTGGAAGATCAATCATCATCTGAGTCAGTATTCTCCTTCTGAGAGCCATCTGAGTCATCTTCCTCCTCAAAGTCGTCTTTTGTGTTTTCATCCATGTTTTGATTTCCTCCTCCAGCATTGGTCTGCAATATTTTGATTAAACTAAATAAGTATACAAAAAAAATATTACTATGAAAATTATATTTACAATACATAAGACATACTAATTTAAATAACATATTTTTAATCTAAATTTAGCGATCCTAATAATTGAAATCTATAATGAGCAACTTTACAACTTATTTCAACAACTTCAAGAAAATAGCAAAAAAATATTAATGTTGATTACACTAAAAAATATATAAATATAATTGTGTAGTAGGTTCTTGCATAGAATTAAAGCCCATCTACTCTAGTTCATCTCATCATCTTCTTCATTTGCTTCGGCCACATGTGTATTGAATCTTTGACCCTCTTCTTCTTGATAAGGCTCTTCTTCATTTGCGGGCATGTCATAAAGATTTCTTGGCTTGGTCTCAATCACAATGCTCCATGCTAGATCTTTTATACAATTTACATAGTAAACTTGTATTGCTTGACACGCTAACACAAATGGCTCTTATGTGTTTAGCTTACGTGTTCTATTAATACTAGTGATCCCATGACGATCTAGCTTATAACCAATTCCTTCTCGAGCTACATCATACCAATCACATTTAAACAAAACAACAGAATTCCCCTTTGTGTAACGGAGTTCGATGATGTCTGTTATCAATCCATAATAAGACATATTTTGATATTCCCCTCTCACCATAACACCACTATTTTGTGTTTTTTTACCATCATCGCGTTGTTTAGTACGGAACCTAAACCCATTGACATTGTAACAAGGGTAGTGTGTAGCTCGTTTATTTGGACCCCAAGCCAATGATCGCACATGCTCGTCAACTTGCTCGTTTCCATCATTATAAAGTTTTGTGATCTAGAAAGATATATAAATAATGTAAGATTCATGCTTAAGTAATTAATTAAAAAAAAAAGGATGAACCAATGTGATTGTACCCTTTCTTTGAACGAACAAATGAACTCATGTCTATGCATCTCGTCAACATTGACTCCCAAGTCTACAAGGATGTTCCAATGTTCTCTACATATAAGATATCATAATAGTCAATCTTCAAAGTTTATACAAGAATATTAAAGAGTTGATGTACAAGAAGTAAGTCTTACTAAACAAGGGGCTCGATCTCATCACAATTTTGTAGGACATAAAGCGATGCTGCATAGTAATTAGTGTTGTTTAACTCTCGTACTACACTCTTCCCAGAAGGGCGGCCTTTCCTAGAGAATATGGGTAATCGAGGGGTATCATCACATGTTGCTGGACATCGATCATCATTTCGCTCAGGTCGATTAAATATTGTTTCGATCCCAATTAGATACCGTGAGCAAAATGTTAGACATTCATCCGCCACATATCCTTCTACAATCGACCCTTTTGGGTGTGCCTTGTTACGAACATAACCCTTGAGCTTACACAAATACCTATTGATGCATCAAATTAATATGAGTAATTAAAAAAAAACTATATTGTAAATATTATCTCATTTTAGCTTTCACTTATAAAAAAAAAAAAAACTCATTTTACCTTTCAATCGGATACATCCATCGATATTGCACTGGACCGGCAATTTTAGCTTCCCAAGGTAGATGAATTGGCAAGTGTACCATTACATCAAAGAATACAGGTGGAAAAATTCTTTCTAACTTACAAAGAATTATAGGAATTGTGTGCTCCATATGCTCCAAGTCCTCTGATCATAAAACTTTAGAGCATAATTCTTTTAAAAAATTGCTAAGCTCGATCAAAGCATCAGATACCTTTTTAGGTAATAATTCACGCACTACAAGAGGGAGTAATCTCTCCAAGAAGACATGACAATCATGAGTTTTCATACCAAAAACCTTTTGTTCTCCTACATTCACACACCGAGACAAATTTGCGGAGTAACCATCCGGAACCTTTACATTTTGCAACCACTGAAACACAGCATTTTTCTCATCTTTTGAGAGTGTATAACAAGCACGAGGAAAAGTAGTCTTCCCATATTCAGGATGAAGTTCCTTTTGTATACCCATCATTTTTAGATCGAGCCTAGCATTTAAGGAATCTTTACTTTTCTTATCAATATCTAATACTGTCCCCATCACACTATCACATATATTTTTCTCAATGTGCATCACATCTAAATTATGACGCAAAAACAATGTTCTCCAATACAGCAAATCAAAGAAAATACTATGCTTCTTCCAATTATGGCACTTTCCACGGCCAGGTCACCTTTTCCTTTTAAAAGCCTTGCCTAGTGTTACTGGTGGCAGAGTACCAAGTTGATTCAGCACATCATCACCAGATAATCATTTTGGTGCCCCTTTTCTTTCTCTCTTACCATCAAATTGTGCTTTCTGTGATCGCCATTTATGGTCAGGAGGAAGAAATCGACGATGACCCATATAGCACATTTTGCTACCATGCTTTAACCTACGATGAGAAGTCTCACTACCACAACAAGGGCATGCAAGATTCCATTGTGTACTCTAACCCGAGGTATAAGCGTACGCAGGAAAGTCATTGATAGTCCACATTAATGCAACTCTCATTTGAAAGTTTTCCTACGTTGAAGCATCATAGGTTTTAGTACCCTTTTCCCATAATTCTTTTAACTCATCAATTAATGGCCTTAAAAATACATCGATATCATTGCTAGGACTCTTTTGGCCTGGAATAAGTAGAGACATGAATAGGTAAGGCTCTTTCATACACATCCACGGGGGAATGTTGTAAAGGAATACGACAACAGGCCAACAACTATAGCAAACACTCATGTTTCCAAAAGGATTAAAGCCACCGGTAGCTAACCCAAGCCTTACATTGCAAGGATCTAAGGAAAAGGATTGATGAGTTCGATCAAATGATTTCCAAGCCTCAGCGTCTGCAGGATTCCTTAGTACTTCATCATTAGAACGATTCTCATGGTGCCATCTCATGTCTGGAGTTGTTTTTGATGACATAAATAATCTTTGTAGCCTTGGCTTAAGAGGAAAATATCGTAATACCTTCCATGGGACTTTTTTTGCATCCCTTTTACCACCCTTGCTATTCAACTTCCATCTTGAGATCTGACAAATTGAGCACTTATTTGCTTCTGAATGCTCCTTGTAATATAGCATACAATCATTTTTGCATGCATCGATCTTTTCATAATTTAGACCAAGATCACTCACAATCTTCTTTGCCCCATAGTGGGATATGGGCAATTTTTCGCACATTGGAAATGCATCCTTCAGTAGCTCCAGCAAAATTGTGAATGAGTTGTTGCTCCATGAATTCTTGCACTTTATGTGCATTAATTTGACAATAAAAGACAATTTGGAATACTTTTTACATCCCAAATAAAGTGGTTGGTCTGCCTCTTTAACCAATCTATAAAATTCCTTTGCTTCTTCATTTGGATCTTGCGATTCACTCCCACTTGTTTCCTCAACATCTCTCATATGAGGATAAGCATCCCGTATCATATTATGGATATCATCAATATTTTGTTCATCATCACTACTATTATCCTCATCCTTATCACTACCTTCCTCGTCCTCATCACTATTTCCCTCTCCATGGAGATGCCATCTAATATAATCACGCCTCATCCCTTTCCATAAGAGGTCTCTCGTAACCTCAACTCGTGTTCTTCTATATCTATTGTTACAATCATTACAAGGACATTTTATCTTCATATCTTCATCTTTGATATGTTGAAATGCATAATCAACAAACTCTATTACTCCATTTATATATTCCTCACATGACCTACTAGAAAGACTGATCCAAGATTTATCAACTAGCATTATATCTACACCCTTCAAAAATGACATAAATATTAACAATTATTCCTGTCTACATTGTGATAGATAAACTTATTATAAAAGTTAAAAACAAAAGCACTAAATTAACAACACCACCTCTGAATATATTGAAAACTAACATGAAAAACTTAATTAAATTTTAGAGGCTCACTAATTTAATTAAATAATTATATACAAATAACATGCACAGATAACAGTACCCGACCAAAAAAGAGACTGCTAAAAGAAACTAATAACTTCTTCATTATTAACTCACACAAAAAATCCACATATTCAAAACATATATATATACCACCCGCCACCCTTAGTGCCATTATCATCTTTTGAGATGATAACTTCAAGTACGGTTAGGCACATGGTCTTATGGGAAAAACAACCATTATTTCTTTTTTCTTTTCTTTTTCTTTTCTTTTTCATGATGGCATGTCAGAACTCAAAGCCTATTTGCAAAAGTTTTTTCTTTTTTATCAAGTCCCCTACTTCGGCATTATTACTGTAGATTTTTCTATGTTCAGTAACTTGAGCATTTGGTACACCCACTCAAACACACATTTTTATACACTTTTTTCACCCACACATATTTCTACTTTTATATATATATATATATATATACACCACCTGCCACCCTTAGTTCACTTTTGAGATAAGGACAAAACTAGATAACCATTGTCATCTTTTGAGATGATAACTTCAAGTACGGTTAAGCACATGGCCTTATGGGAAAAACAACCATTATTTCTTTTTCTTTTTTTCTTTTCTTTTTCATGATGGCATGTCAAAACTCAAAGACTATTTGCAAAAGGTTTTTTCTTTTTTATCAAGTCCCCTGCTTCGGCATTATTACTGCAGATTTTTCTATGTTCAGTAACATAAGGGTGTTTGGTACACTCACTCAAACACACATTTTTAATTTTTAAACAATATTACACGCATTTTTATACATTTTTTTCATCCACACATATTTCTATACATATTTTCAAATAACAAAACACATATTTTTAAATACATATACCAAACACCCCCTTAATCTTTTTCTATACCATTGTGCGTTAAGCGTAGAGAGAACCGCAAATTTTTCTTAACAAATTGCTAAGTTTAGCCAAAAAAAAAAAAAAAAAAAAGCTAAAATTACTTTTACTGGTACACATATATTATTATATATCCATAACACAAATACTATTATTATAATACTATTATTAAAGCTTCAACAAATATTTATATTATTGAAAAGTGATCAATAATACTATTCATCAAGTCTCCCCTGTAGTTTCGCAGACAAAAAATTATTCAAACGGTACACTACTCAATATTATATTATTATATATCCACCACGCAAATACACAAGCACCAACCATTCATTCAAATATATTTTTTTCATAAAAAAAGTTTTAGCCATTCATTCATCAGCTTTTTGGCTCAGCACCCAATCATTCACTATTACTATATATCTATTATGTGGATTCATTTAACCAGAACGTGCAATATAACTTAAAACTATACAAAAAATTAAAGTGCAGACAAAGAGAGTGAGAGAGAGTAAGAGATACCAGTGGTTCAGCAAGGCAATTGGATTCTGGCAAGTATGGAGAACAATGGTGTAGAGATAAGCAAAGACATTGATGGCACAAGAGAGTAACTGTAAGACAGAGTTGTGGTTTTTATTTTTTTATTTTTTGGTTTTTGTACTGAGAATTAGGGATTTTTTGAGGAAGACAGATTTGGGCTTTTTTTGTTTTGTTTTGTAATTAGGGATATGTTTACTTGAAAGGAAATTCCTATATTTTTGGGTTTTTTAACCTTTTTTTTTTTTTTTTTTTTTGTTGAGAAGATGGGTTTGTTCCATTGTTGTACCAACTTTATTTTATTTTTTGAATTTTTTTCGACAAATTTATAAGGGTCAATTATAAAATTTTAAAGTATAAATTAAATTTTTTTTGGATGATCTAAATTTTAAATTTTTTGCTACCAAATTCTAAATTTTGAGAGGGGTGGGGGTGGTAAAGAAAAAAAAAAATTTCTGCCAAATTATAAAGTATACATTCTTTCTTTTAAAGCAAATTAAATATTTACGACAGTTAGCATGTTTGTCGTAAATACAATCTCAATTAGAAAAAAAAAAAAATTTAATTGCGATGGATAAATGTTGTCACAAATGTGAGAAGTAAGGGGGGAATTTTCCCTCCAAAATATTTTACCATTTTCGATGGCTTCATGTCTGTCGCTAATTCTCTTTTTTGTATTTACAATGGAATCATGTTTGTCGCAAATAATAACACCATAAAAAATATATATTTTGTATTTTCAATGCACAAAAGCCGTCACAAGTGTTAATACTGTCGACGATGTTTCTTCTGTCGTCGTAAATAATACCCTCTTTTATATTTACGATGGAAGATAGTTTGTCGCAAATACTAACACCATAAAAAAAATATATTTTGTATTTTCGATGTACCAAAGCCGTCATAAGTGTTAATAGTTCCAACGGTTTTTTGTTTAGTCGTCATAAATAATATCTTACTAGCGACAAACATTTTTATGCCATCGTAAAAAGTAAGGCGGGAACATTTCCCTCCAAAAAAAATCACATTTTCGACAAAAATAATAGGCAGTTTCAACAGACTCATTTTGCCGTCACAAATGTGTTGATATTTGACGAGTCATTGTCGATGGAAGAGACTTGCCATCGAAAAAGCTAGTTTTTACGATGGCTTTTTGTAATCGTTGAAAAAGTTTTGTCGCAAATAGCAATCTTTTTTGTAGTGTTAGGCATATAGGTATCCCACTAATGATATATAAAGGTTCTTCAACTTTGTTGTGCCATTTGGTTTTACTAGGCACGTTGTTAATCAATGTATATACCTTAATATCAGTGACAGTAAATGTATTATTTTTACGCCTAAATATCAATGACACACTACTTGGAAGTAGTGCATTGATTTTGTCATGTAAGATATCCTATTTGCTATGAAGCTATAAGACAAGTATTATGGATAGGTCTTAAGGTTGTCGATTTTGTGATGAGATCTTTAAAGATTTTTTAAAGATAACCCGACTATAGTTTTCTTCTCTAAGGACAATGATTGTGAAAGCTGAAATAAACATATCGACATGAAGTAACTCAGTCTAAGAGAGAATTTTAAGAAACTGAAAGTGTCCATTGAATTAAAATTATTGAGCTAATATATGTTAATTTCATAACTAAAGGTTTGCCGGCAAAGCAACATAAAAGTCTTTTGGACATATGGAACTTGTTAGCTCATTTAATTTTTAATTTTTCTCTAATTATTCTATGTTTTGGACACATATTTGGTTAGTTTTGGAGAAGAAAATATATGATTTTTATTTTGTGCACACAAAGTATATGTATTAAGTTAGATATATCTGTGGAGATATATAATGATGATATATCCGTGGGGATGTATAAAAGAGGACCCGAATGGCTAACAAGTAGTCCATTCATAAAGAATTAATGGCTCATAAAGTACTCATGTAAGGATTACCATACATTTTAATACATGGAAGGAAGTACTCATTATTTGAGTGGGAACGCATTTCACAACTAGTTAGCATGAGTAATATCATGACCATGTTAAAGTTAATATCATTTATCAAGTAATTTAAATGTCAAGTAGGCCAAGTGGGAGAATGTAAGATTTTAAGAAAACTTTATGTGGCCCACATTTAAATGATAAATGAAAACTCATGTCTTAAGGATTTTATTTGTGAAAGATGTTATGGTAAATAATAATTTCTAAGTAACTCTCAATTGGTATAACCCATTTGGTTAATAATCACATTGAAGTTATAAGTTTTAAACTCCTTGATGGAAGGAGGTTATGGAACAAATCTTAATTTAAAAGGGTCCCTAGTCTAGCCTATATATATATATATATATATATAGCCTATTTCCATCAAAAAGAAATATGTAAGGTAAAAGCCATAGACTAGAAGACACATTTTATATATACAGTATCATATATATAGCGAGTCTTCTTTTTGTCTAAGCACTTAAACAACTATGGCCGAAGGTATATTTATTTTCCGCTGCAACTCTAAATTTTATCTTACATATATCCCTTACAAAAATTTTCTAAAAATAGTTTACAAATTTCCTGTAAAAAAATGTTTTTCAAGATAAAATTGATAAAATCCTGATTAATAACAATTATGTCACAAAAAAGAAAAAAGAAAAAAAGAAGTGGATTTGCCATATTATTAATTAAAAATAAATTGATGAGTAGAATTGCATAATTTTGCTGTAGTGGGAAACTACTTAAGCTTCAAATTCATTTGGTTTCTTGTAAATAGACGAGTGGCCAAACTTTCAAGGCAGAAACTCTATTTGTCCTTCTTCCTTGAAGCAAGTTCACAAAATTTTGTGTCTATTGGAGTTTTGATTTCAACAAATTTTTTTGTTATATATATATATATTTTTTTTTTTGAGAACCACTCTATTGTCAGAAGTTTGTTAAAAGGAAATAACGGACCTTACGATGATCACAAATAATAAGTACAAGATACATTTTAAATTTCGGGCATACCTTTGCAACCTGAATTGCATGCATACATTTGTTTACATTTCTGAACACATGACATAGAATTTATGAACGAAGTGATAAATTTTTTATTCTTGTCATCCTACAACATATTAGAAATTTTACATTAAAAGATGTCAGAAAAATAAGTAAAATATTGACTATGACCAATTTTACATCAATTAATGTATTAATTCATCTTTTCTTAGGTGGGTTGAAGCTATTGGGTGATTCTCTATTGTTAAGTGAAGATACAATAATATCTTTGATAAATTAGATTCTATTTTTCTAGCCTTTAAAATTTATTTTATTGTTGACATATTATTTTATATGATAGAAAATAATTTTTTTATTCGTATATTTAAAAAAAAAAATTTCTACTAGAAAATATCAATCTTGATATGAAAACTTTGAGAGAGAAAAAGAATAAAAATAAATTGGATCTTAACTAAGATCTCTTAAATTTGTTGCTAGCAATATGAAAACATAGTGAAAATTTGGATGAAAAGCTCACAAATGATTAATAAATTCATCAAGATGAATTATCAAAACAAAAGGATAACAATAAAATTGACTATTATTATGTTTACAAAAACGCGGCGTTTACAAAAATGTGGCTATAGACTGGCTTTGAGCCGCGTTTGGCAAAAACGTAGCTACACTAGCAATGTTTACCAAACGCAACTCAAAAATCAGCTCTATAGCTGTGTTTTTTTTGATGTTTGAGCTGCGTTTCTGTGGGTTGGGCTTAGGCCGCGTTTTAAAAACGCGGCTATAGACCCATCCGAAATTTTTTTAAAAAATATTTCCTAAAGCCGCGTTTAAAAAACACGGCCTAAGCCCTACCTAGAGCAGCGTTTTATATAAATGCGGCTTAAGGCATGTCTGTAGCTGCGTTTGTTTAAACGCGGCTACAGGTTTGGTATAAATTAAAAAAAAAAAAACCCTAAACTACTCTCTGATGTCTAAAGCCGATCTCTCACCTTCTCTCTCACTCTCTCCCTTTGACTCCCAAAACCCACTCCCACACAAATCAAAACCCCACACCCACCTTCTTTCTTTTGACACTCTTTCTTTTGACACCTTTTCTTCTCATCACTCTCTCTGACTCCCTCATCTTTTCCTCTGTCAAACCTGTCTTTGACTCTCACGTTCCTTTCTTCTCTCTATCGTGGTCTTTGCGACGATGTGGTAGTGTGGGTAAGCAATTTTGGTGAGTTTTGGTGTTGATCGGTGTAGATCGGTGTTGGTTCTTGTGGTCTTTGAGTGGCAATGTCGTGGGTTTTGGTGTGGGTCGGCGGTGGAGAGTTTTTGTTTTTGATTCCATGCCCTGTTGTAAAGGTCTGTCCTTGCTTTTTCCCGGTTTCCCCCTCCTTTATGGGTTCGTTTTCTATGTCATTCTTTTGTCTTTTTATTTCATTTTTGTTTATTACTTTTTTTACTGTAATCATGCCCATGTAACACGAATTGAATACTCTTTTTCTTTCTTGCCTTTTTTTATTTTTATTTTTATTTTTTCATATATAGAACTATATCTTAATAGGAAAAATAATAGTTATAATAAAAGCAATCAATATATAGAAAATAATATTCTATAAGGTGCTGTTGCTTTTTTTTTTTTTTTTTTTTTTTTTCAGGTAGTGTTCTAAATTTCTAGAACTATTGAAGGGGCCAGGGGTGCAAATTGGTTGAGAAAATCAATATTCAGTTAAAAAGAGATTGACATGTGCCATTTGCCCTCCACTCCTCACCTCATCTATGATATGGAATGCATTAAGGATTTTTGGCTGACATGCCTTTCACATCCACTTCGTTTTACAATTGCTGGTCATACCATTCTACTAGTCTTTGAGTGCTTGTTTATAGACTTTTCTATTTTTTTATTTTATTTTTATTTTTTATTTTTGTAAGAGTTAATAGTTCTCATTCATCATAATTTTAATCAAATATGAATAATGTTCTAATTTTTAGCAACTTTAAAGTCTACGGCTTAGAAGTTAGCTTAGAAGCCCCCATATAGATAAAGTTTAGAGTTTAGACTGTAATAATACTTGGGCCAATATTAAAAAAAGGGGCTCTGAAAATTCTATACCAATCCATTTTGCACCTATTATTATAAAATTGTATAGGTGAATTTTGTCAAACTCTGCAATTTAATTTTCTTTAGGATCATGAAACATTGATAAAAAGCCCAGCATTCATATTTCATAGTCGTACCCAATATTTGAGATGCCTCGCAAGAAGGCACATGATTCCACTTCCCAACTATGGCCCTCTCCTTTTTGTCAAAAGCACCCACATTTTGAATAAAGTTTAAAAAACAAAAGCATCACCTATATTTATTTCTTCTTGGGTTCTCTTATTCTTCCATACATCATGCCTTGTCAACAATCAGAAAGACAAAGTGCTTTCCTTTTCTACATTAAGCAAACCTAAACCCAACTGTGTTCAGGAAGCTCCGAGTCTCACCAATTTATGTAGTTAGTGAAAGTGAAATTTATATCAATACAACCAAATATGGTAGTTTCATTTCTTTCCTTCTTTTTTGCCCTTGGATTTTGTGTTCCAATTTAACATTTTGATCAAAAGAAAGAAAGAGGGTAAAGAACTAAAATATGGTAAACTTTTCAGGATCTAATTTGGAGTTGATTTTCATCCAACATAAGAAATAATTATAGATTCAGGATAGTAATTAGTCAACAATGTCCTATCAGCATACATTCTTATTGACTGAGATTTTAATTAATTTTCATAAGCTGTAAAGTGTTTTTGATATTTTATATATCTACTCTATGTCAGCCAATATGTGAGGCTATTATTAATTGTAAGATATTGTAATTAATAATCTCAATATTATATGATACTTGACATTTAGAGCAAGCATATTGTGCATGATCTGATTTATGTCCTCTCCGTATGATTTCTTGTCCATGATAGGTGCCTCGTATATATATATTGTTAAATTTATGCGTAAAAGATTCTAACCTGAGAGTTCTCATCATAAACCATTTGTGCTAGCATTTGGTATATATGGTAGAATCTCATTACTAATGTAATAACTGCTTTTAATTTCTAATCATCACGTGACAGATTTAGCTCATATCATTTAGCAAGAGGCTGTTGATTTAAAATCCAAGGGAGTCTCTGCATCTCACATAGATATTTTAAAGGTTGTTAGTGACATTCTTGTTAGCAGTTGACGAGAAAGATTGCTTAAATCCTACAGGTCCCTCTTCACCAAAATTTCCCCCCTATCTCTGACTTCGTTATGGTGTTTGTATTTTCATCGCCTATTTACTAAAGGTTATGGATAGTAGTGAAGTTTTTTTCATTTTTTTTAATCCTAGCCTGGATATATCATGTCACTGTTCTGTAGGATATCATTCAATCACTATACATTTGGGGAGTCTTTTTAGTGCAAACTCTCAGATTGCGGGATTCTAAAAATGTCCTCTATCTAGTAGTCTTGACTTATACTTGTTGGGTGAGGTGTCTTGCACTTTCATGAAAATGGCTTTAATATTGTCCTTATTCCTATTCTACTAATTTATGTTGAATTCCCCTCTTTTAACACATGTTTAAATTGAAATTTGGAATGAGTTTTGAGCTGGACCACTGAAGATTTATGCATTCAATTTTATAAGTTAGTGCATTTAGTTTGTTTTTCGAGTACCTTTACATTTGCGGTTTTTGTTTGCACTTTAGTTCTCTCTCTCTCTAATAATTGAATTATTTTTAATTAGTCTTATGTTTTTTTATTTTATTTTTTTTAATTTCTTTTCTTTAAGATTGGTGAAGTTGTTGACGGACCGGATGATAACCTGAGGCGTCCTGTTCTTGATGGGATTGAATATGACTATGGTCAGAATCTTATGTTCTTTGACAACTTTAATATGGTTGACCATTTGTCTATATCATTTAATTTTTTTTTTTTTTTTTGACAACCTGAGGCGTCCTGTTCTTGAACCATGACTTCACCCTCCACCTTAGTTTAGTTTTATAAGGGCATGGCACTTGAGCTAGAAGAGTTCACTGGCTTTCCACCTTGTTGCATTATAATTGTAATTTTGAGGTCCTAATTTCTCTTAGTATTCTCTCTCTACTCAGTATGATGTTCATGTCTTACTCTAGTATCAAATAAATGAAGGCACTCATCTCCCTTGATGTTCATGTCTTACTCAGGTGTGTTGCTTTGTCCTTGTTTCTTTTCTAGAATTTTTTCTTCTTCTTGAATGTGTGCTTAGGCCATTTTGCTTGTAAGTTGTACTCTTTGGTTGACTAGTTCTTTTATGAGCAGTTCAATTTGTGGGATGTTATGACATTGTTTCCACTTATGTGGATGACATTGTAATGCGTTGCCTAATTTTTAGGAGTACAATCAATTTTCATGAGTAATACTTAGAAGCGAGTTATAAAAGTTTTCCTAGTGTGTGTGTTGTCAAGTGACATGGTTAATCTGTATAATGCAATCTTTTGGCAATTAACTTGTTTTGTTTGCTGGCAATTGGTTGGGAATTGTTGAGTGTTGTCAATTGATTTTGTTTTGTCGGGCAGGAATAACAGATTTAGCAAGGAAAAAAAACCTATAGCCGCGTTTTAAAAAACGCGGCTATAGAAAAACCCAATGTAGGGGGCAAAGATGGTCTATAGCCGTGTTTTAGAAAACACAGCTACAGGTCTGAGCCTACAGCCGCGTTTTAAAAGTGCAGCTATAGGTCCAGGCTATAATACGCTTTTAACGCAGCTCAAAGCGGGTCTATAGCCGTGTGTTATACAAAACGCAGTTATAGGTCTCAGCTTATAATGAGTGGAGGGTACCTGTAGCCACGTTTTTATAAACGCGGCTATAGATCCCGCAGGGGCTATTATTGCACAGGATAGGCTGCGTTTGGAAACGCAGTTATAGCCTATAGCTGTGTTTTTAGGGTCTATATCACTTGAAAAATTTTCTGTAAAAATCAAATTTATTAATATCGATTGTGTCATATGAAAATTATGCCATTTATTAATTAAAAATATGTTGATGAGTAGAATTCTATTCTTCTTGCTTTGTTTTTAATTTTGCTATCTATTCTGCCAATGTCGTCTTTTCCATCCTTTGTTATACTGGAGTTACATATAAAACTTGAAAAGTGCTAACGATACTATATCGATAAATATATATATATATATATATATAGAGAGAGAGAGAGAGAGAATACTACAAAAGTTTACAATTTGACAATAAATGTGATTGTGCCACTTCAACAATGCAATAAATAAATGATGAATTAATTTTTTGTAATTGATGACATAGATTATGTAGTAATTTTTGTAATATCACATTAAACATCCACCACTAGGTTCCACTTGTACAAAGTTTTGATAGGCTCGAATAATTAGAAGATTAGCACACTCCTTAGTCCTTCCTAAATATCTTAATTTGCTGAATAAAAGTTCATCTCAATGTGGGTGCTTCATTTTATGCACCATCAATCACAACTTGCCATATTTTTATTTTTCATTTTTTTTCCTCTTAAAGTAACCAAAGTAGAAAAGTGAAAAAATTTATACAAATGACATAGTGTGGTTGGTAAAGTGTAAAGTGGGACACTCCTATAGCTCAAGTGATAGTCCAACATAAATATAAAAACTTAATTAGTAATTAGTAATAAAAAAATCTAAAAATATTTCATAAATAAATGTCCCTAAGACATTCGTTAACATTTTCTTGTTTTAATTTAGGTAAGTTTTAGTTATCATCGTCTATTTCTAACATCATAGGTGGATGCTAAGAAAGTAGCATGTGGCACACGATGAACACTCAAATCTAAGATCTCACAATTACATATAGAAAGCTTTGTACACATCATATGACGCGAGGTGGACTGCGCCACCATACGTCCAAAATGGATTAAAAATGTTAATATTGCAAAACCTTCAAAAAATAAAGGAAAGAAAAACGTTAATATTGATCTTTTAAATTTTTTTTTTGAGTAATGCTAAAGATACAAATTTTTTTACAAAAAATTTTACAAACTGTTGATATCGTGAGTGGTTATCAGTACATGAAAAAGTGATGTTAATGATAGGCTTTGGTAAAAACTAATAAGAAGTTGGCCAAATTGGAAGTTTATTGAGATGTTATTAAGTGTGGTAGGATGTATTGAATTTTAAGTAAAATGCAAATGTGACAATCACTTATTGGATGGGGTAAAACATGAGTTTTACACCCCATCTTTACAAAATTTAATCTCATTTTGATATATATAAATCTACTACTGTCGGCATTTGATTGTGATAGATTATACCAGTTTAAGTGATAAGGGGCTTCAAACCCTACATAATTATTTATGATATGATCAGCAGACAAATTACACTAATCTTGGGATTTTCAATTATTACATTTACCTCTCCTGTAGTTTGGCATAAAACACTCACCTCTCCTAAAATGCAAATTATTTACATTGACATATTACTAAAAAAAGTTTTAATTTTACCTCCTCTAACAGAAAATTCAGTATTTATGAAAGCCTCTTTATTAAGGGGGATTTTAAAAGCATTTTTTTAATCATCCATGTCAAGTTAGTGTAAATGGTTTACATTTTAGGAGAGATGAGTGTCTTATTCCAAACTAGAAGAGAGGTGTGCCTAATAACAAATCCTTAGGAGAGGTTAGTGCAATTTTCCCTATGATCATCACTAAAAGTAAATAATTGTAACAATAAAATATGAATAACTCACATTCAACCAAGAGTAGCTAAATTAAATAAACCATATATAGAAAATATAGGCATATTACCTAGCACTTGAAAAGTAATAAACCACTTAACCTATCCAAAAATTAAGTTACTCATCTAAAAGCATCACATCTAATTTAGGCATATTACCATGCAATCTACATTGTGCAGAAGGTGTTAGTACTTAGTAATTTAGTCTTAATTGAATAAATTTGAAAATTAGAGGACTTAATTCTAATAGAACAAAAGTTAAAATAGAGACATAAAATTAAATTTTACTCAAGAGTGTGCAGATTGTAACTTAGCATTAAAATTTTATTTTAAATCCAAAACCATAGGATTTGAAAAAAAAAAATGTTCAAATTAAAATCCACTAAATTTAAGGAATACATGATGAGAAATTGCTCCCTTTCTATTGCCCTCATAAAAATTCATCTCACTATTTCCGCATGCTCCCTAAAAAAAGAGTAATGTTACTTCGTAATAAGTTTCACAACATTTGAGTTGTTAGGTTTTTAGTAGTTCTCATTTGAATCCACTACTCACATAATTTTTTTTTTTTTTTTTACCATTAAGAACTTGTCACCTTAACAATTATAAAATATTTTGTAAAAGTGTTGTATCTCTAAAGTTATTGTAAAAAAAAAAAAAAAAAAAAAAAAAAAAGAAGAAGAAGAAGAAGAAGAAAAGAGAGAGAGAGAGAGTAGTATTTATGAACTCTCTAATGAATCTTATCTTATTTCGCCCCAAATATAAATTTATGTACAATTATTTGAAACCCCGTCTTTCTTAATACAAATTTACTTATTTTTAAATAAAATGAATCAATGGAAATAAACAAATCTAAATCTAGGACTTGATCAATGATCATCCAAGGACACTCTTAAAGCCTTTTTTTTATGCCAATTATTATTATTATTATTATTTTTTTGTAAAATATATTATTGAGATGCATTTGCTTGAAACGATTCAGTTATGTAGACCCATTTGAAACTCGAGTTTGCTAAACTTAAGATCCAAGTGAAAATCGAGTTTAGCAAACTTCAGTTCCAAGCATATAACACTCACATGGATATTTTGATGTAGTATTTTAAATTAAAATATTCCACTTGAAAGTGAAACTCGAGTTTAGTCCATTTTAAAATAAGGTCGTATTAATGAGTACCCTTAAGGCTTTATTAATAAAATATTTCAGGAAAGTTTTGATACCGCTTTCATGGAAAATATTAAAAAATGTCAAAAAAGTCAAATTTTCACCATAAAAAACCTTTAAAAATATCTCATAAACCAATACTCTTAGGACATCCGTCAACTTTTCCTTTTGAAATAAAAACCTTATTCTCTTATCTCTTTGCAATTTTTCAAGTGGAACTCCCTAGAAAAAATAAAATTTCAAGAAGCACTCGAGTTTGCTAACTAAATAACCTCAAGCAAAAACTTTTTAGTAATATTTTTTTAATTGCAAAAACTGAATATTTGAGCAAAAAAAAAAAAAAAAAAAAAAAAACATCCCTTAATATAAAGGTCTGTTTGGTTAGCCATTTTAAGAATTCAAAATAGCATTTTTAAAACATAAAACTCTATTTTGCAACTACAACGCCTCATAGATTTATTTTATTTTATTTTATATTTTTGTAAACTCTCATTTTTAACTCAAAACACTATTTTTTAATAAAACCCCATATCAAACTTGGAATTTATTATTATTATTATTGTTTTCTATTCCCATGTTTTTCTTTTGAGTTTTGACACCGGCTCAAACATTTACGAGTCCTATGCGATATAGGAAAAAGATTCTCCGAGTCCGAACCCAACACAACAAAGATTGATAAAGGGAAAGACCGAAGAGGAAAAACATGGGAGTTTGAGGAAAAACTGTTTACTTTTATTATTATGTGTGTTGTTTGTGGGTGTTGAACACATTTAGTTTCTCATGTGTTGCCTTTTCTCTTGATGGTTGACGAATTGTATTTAGAACCTTGAAGCTTAACTGATTACACTCATTGCTAGTTGCTATTTAGTCATGAATCTATGTGATGTCAAGAAATAATTTTTTGTATTTTATATGTTGTGTTGTGTTACGATTTGTGCTTCGACCAATTAGTTGGGCAAACGTACGGTATCTTTGCTTTAACCGTTGAAATTTTTGGATTAATTTCTGTTTGCGATAGTGTTTTCCGGTTCGTTGATTAAACTCATCTTGGATAACTGTCCAAAGGTTTTTCTTGAATTGCCCAGAAGGCATGTTCCCTTTGGCTTCTTCTTCTACCAACACATCAATGAAGTGCTTTTCTACTGATGCAGGCCAACTTGAAATCCTCAGCGTTGGATGGGTTTGCCATCTAATAAGACATACACACTTAAGCCATAAATATCCACTAACATGGATAGTAGGCATGACAGACTGTACATGGTTGCCTAGTAAATTTAGGTTCTGTTTTCCTAATTAGTTTTATGATTTCTCAACTTGAACCTAACCCTATGGCCTAAACTAGTAACTGCACAATAGTAGAATGGTTGTTTGAACATAAAACTCTACCAAACAAGTTGTAGCATTATGTATAAAAGAAAGTGATACATCTAGAGCAACACAGAGTCAAGATTAACTCAAAGTAGTTATTACAAGTATATTTTGAAGACATTCTTTTGCAGACAAGTTACATATAGCATGGGAAAAAAAACCAAATCTAGAATCACAATTATAAATTATTTGCCGAGAAGCAATTAACCAGTTTAGACCGTTATTAGCTTTAGGAAGCCCATTTCGCAAATTATACGTATATGAACAGTTAGAAGGGCATGGAGGAAAAACGTGCCCAACATCAAGAGCAACAAGCAACAATCAACAACAACCAATAACAAATTTCAGTAACAGCAAACATGAACTTTGAATTTAACACAAACATTAAACACTTACCTTAGGTGCAGGAACTGCATTGGAGGAGGATAATGAAAATGGTGGAATAACTGAGGAGGATAAAGCAGTGTCTGCAAACTCCATATGTAATGCCAGACGCGTTTTGAAGGGCAATTAAAGGTGATTTGAGATAAAGCCTGTTGTGGGTTTGACAAAATCCAACAATAAACAGTGCTCAAGGGTGTGGCTGGGCTGTGGGAGTAAATATGGTAGGTGGGTAGGTTGAAAGACTGTACGATTTGGGGAGATGTTTGTGGTGAATTTAGGGTTTTGATTTTGGGGGATCTGCTCAACGATTATGAAGGAGATGATGGCCGTTGTGACGAGTTATGGTGGATTGGGAGGGTGTGTGAGTTATGGTGATGCAACATGGCTATGCGAGAGGGACAGGAGAAAAGCTTATCAGGTTCCTTGCTACACAAACGCGTGGGAGAGCCGTTGCAGAGAGGCCACACTGCACTGACGCGTGGGAGAGAAGAGACCATTTGTTGATACGCGTGGAAGATCACAGTGAATTTACGTCAAGTGGGCCCAGAGTGTTGGACTCTCATGTGAAACATAAACTCAAACAACGCTTGAACATTAAACTCAAACAACAATAGTTAAGAATCACTTACCAAACACATATTTCAGCGTGAGGCCCACTTGTTTGTGTGTTTAAATAGCAAACAACATTCTTGAAGATGGGGTACCAAACGGGCCCTTGATTTTTGGATGTTGTGGTTTGGGTTTTGCTGGGCTGTAATTAGTTTCTCTTCTCTTTCCTTGTCTAGCTTTATTTCCTCGTTTTAAACTCTTATTTCTTAGGACCCTTTTTCTTCTGCAAAGCATTGATAGAACCATTTGGCATACACATAACCCAGTCAGTCCAGATTGGATCAATCCATGATTAGTTAAAAAACAAGTTGTGAGCAGCTGCAACATGGGCTTCAACTTCAATGAACCCGTCCCATATCACTCCCACTAGGAATTAGGCACATAAGCAATAACTTTTTATTTTCAATGGTGCAAAAGAATACAATATTTAAAGAATTTCAGCAAGAAAAATTGATTGACATGCTAACCCATCAGTTTGGTGGACTTCCGCTATTGGAATATGTCATTGTAAAAAATGATTTCAGTGGGATCCTTTAGTTTTATTTATTTATTGTGATATGCACTGTCAAAATTTGTGTGGAATTTTTTTGTTTGATTGTTGGATGTTCTCTTAACTGTGATAAGTTACTCTTGTTTGTCTTGAGTTAGTACTGAGTTAAAAAATCAATGGAAGAATTGAAGAGAAGACAGTTGCAGTTCATGAAGAAATGGATGTGTAAATTTGTATGTTTGTGGTTGAGATGGCAAATGTGTTATAAGACATTGCATAAACTTTTTAGCAATAACACTTTTTGACGTTGTTTTCTTCTTCTTCTTCTTCTTTTTTAATTTTTTTTTTAAATTTTTTAAATTTTATTTTTTAATGTATTTTATTTTTTGTTTTGGGAGGAGGGAAACATAAAAAGGGAGAAAAATAAATATTTACCTTTACTTTTAATAGAGGTGGGTTACAGATCCCCCAATGGAGGTGATCTTAGGTGGACAAAATATTAAGTTTTGAACCAGTAAGCATGGTGAAAACGGGTCTAACCACAAGTGAGTTTATTGTAATTTGCCCCATATATTATATGTTTTTGTTAGTTAATCTGTTGCTCCTCTTCCTAATTTAATTATAAAACAAAAACAAAAAACTAGTTTGTGTTTATTTTGTTTCTCAATTGAGTTAGTATAAAACTATTTGATATCCTACCAATTATAGAACTAATTCAAATTTATAGAACTAATATGAAGCTTCAATGATCAATTCAACCAAGTCATGCACAATTAGTACTAAGAAGAGTGACCTATCTCAATTGTAGAAATGAACATATATGACCTCCCACATAAACTTGATTACACTGAGATAGAAGCTTTTCATTTGGCTATTTTTTTTTTTTTTTGATCATTTTGATCTTTACATCTCTTTTTGAGATCGATGCCTGAAATTTTTGATATTTCAATTTGATGAGTAAGCCTTTGGCTTTTGGCACCATACATTTTAAATACATGTCGCTTTCCCTTTTTCCTAGTAAAATACTAGTTTGTGCGACGGCTTTTTCAGCTCATTATCTCTTTTCGAGATTTGACATTGGTTGAGCTTTTAAGCCAAAAAAAAAAAAAAAAAAAAAAAGAGTGGGAAGAGATATAGGCACAAGTCTACACATGTCTCAAGATCAACAAAAATATTGACTAATCATTCATGACAAGTTTGAAGATCTATTTACAACAATCACATAGATGTCAAGATGTTTCCCACAAAGATACAAGTGCATAGAGAACAAGCTAAGCTCATTAATGCACAAAGCCATTAGTACGGAGATACAAGGCTAAACATGCTTGTGACAATGCACAACACCGCCGATTAAACTTTTTGGATTTTATACTTTTTATATGTTTTTGGATTTTTGACACAAAGCAAGTAAAGAATGATAAAAAACAACAAACAACCAAAGCTTTTAAACAAAAAAAAAATAAAAAATAAAAAATAAAAACATGCTAGAATGTAAAATAGGCAATCAACCAACAATGTCACATTATATAGAAAGAATTAATGCATGGACATGTTATAATGCTTATGCATGAGTACCCTTCTTCACCCACACGGCACGTGCGTTTGGGGTGATATCCTTTGAGGATTGGGTACTTGAGTCATGATTCTCAAACCTTAAGGTGAAGTTGGCCAAACATGAGGTGATGGTGTCAATCATCTTCATCACATCACTCATAACGGGTTCTTCTTCTTGCCCTTTTGGTTGCTTAGGTTTCCCATTGCCTTTTCCTTGTCTTCTTGGCTTTTGAAGATCCGCATTCTTCAATGCATGGAGCTTGTAGCAATTTGGTCTAGTGTGCCCTCGGATTCCACAATGATGGCAATAGTGTTGTGTTTGTGGACCTCTTTGTGTTTTAGGAAGAGACTTTCCTCTTGCCTTGGGCTTAGCCACAATTGGATTGGGAGACTTTGTCAAAACCATTTGATTCACCACATTTGGCTTCTTTTCAGATTTACATTATCAACAAGAGGAGTTGATGCTTCTTTAGCCTTGACAAACTTCATTTCCTTGGAAACTTCAAAGCTTGAGCTACTTTCTCTGGTATACCCTAAGCCACTTCTATCCGAAGAGGGCTTTTGATAGGCAAGCACTTCATCAAGTTTCTTGGAAGCAACACACTCCACTTTGGCATTTGCTTGAACAACTTCAAGCTCAAGAAACTTTATATTGGAATAGGAATTGTTTAGTTCTTCATTTAACCTTTCAACTTCATACTTGGTCTCTTTGTACTGCACGAGGATGATTTTATAATCCTCTTCGGCTTTCTTCATCTTTTTAATGGCTGCTTTAGCCACTCTCGCATATTCTCCATGCTTTTCAAGAAGTGCATTGTAGGATTCTTGCAATCTATTTGTTCCTTCATAAATGCATTCTTCTTCAACATTATCGGATTCATCTCCAACACTAATAGATTCCACTTTGGTATGCTCACCAAGCTTTTCCACTAGATTGCTCAAATCTTCTAAAGAATCTACGGGTGCAATGGTCATGAAAGTGGAGTAGTTTCCTTCCCCATCATAGCTTTCTTCAGAATCGGAGTTTGAGCTATCCGAATCACTAAGGGTTGTAGCAAGAACTCTACCCTTTGCCTTCAAATAGGTGGGGCATTCTTTCTTCACATGACCATGCCCGTTGCACTCATAACAAGTGGTTACTTGAGAAGAAGAAGAGTATTTGGAATCCTTCCTTTTGAAGTCCTTCTTGAAATTGGAGAATTTTCCTTTCTCAAAGGACTTCCCATCATTTTTGAATTTCAAGAACTTGCGAAAGTTCTTTGCAAGGTATGCCACCTCTTTTCCAACCTCATCCTCATCCGAGGAATCTTGAGCTTCAATTCTCTCATTGATTGTCTTAAGAGCAAGAGATTTGCTCTTCTTTGAGGTGGTAGTGACAGCTTATATGTTTGAAGAGAGCTGATAAGTTCTTGGACCTTTATCTCATCAAGATCCTAGCTCTCCTTAATGGCAGTCACCTTGGCTTGGAAGCTCTCCAGCAATAATCTAAGGATATTTCTTACTACTTTGGAGTCTTCCGTCTTCTCACCCAAGTTCAATTTCTCGATTACCACTTCATTTAACTTTCCATAGAATGAGTCGAATGATTCATCTTCGCTCATCTTCAATTCTTCAAACCGAGTGGTAAGCATATGAAGCTTGGTATCCTTTACCTTCCTAGTGCTTTCGTAGGTAGTCTCCAAAATTTGCCATGCCTCCTTGGCAATTGACACATGAGAAATCTTGTAAAATTCATTTGATGAGACACCACAAAATATAGCATTAAGTGCTTTGCTATTAGCATTAGCTGCTGCAAGAGCTGCCTTATCCCAAGTAGATTTGGTAGCCTTCGGCCTTGTCCAACCATTTTTTATAGCATCCCACATACTCTCATCAATGGAAAACAAAAATGCACACATACGCACTTTCCAAAATGCGTAATTACTCCCATCAAAGAAGAGAGGTGCATTGAGAGATTGAGATCTATCCATCCTAGTGGTCAAGGATCACACTAAGGATATGGAAATCTATCAAAGTGTACTCGCTCTAATACCAATTGAAAACTCACTTAGTGTGTAAAACACTTGTGAATGTTTAGACCCCCAAATACAAATTTTCCAAAGCAAGCTTATATTCAAACAATATATGTGTGGAATATGAAATATAAGCAATACCCAAATTATCAAACTACTCTCAGCCATATTTTAATCACAACTCAGCAGTAATTAAAAGTAAAGAGTAAGGCATAAAGAGATGCAAAAAAAAGATAACACTAGCACGTGTTATCGAAGAAGAAACCGAAGAACTTGGCGAAAAACCTCTTCGCCGCCCTCCAAGCGGTAAATGATCCCCTAGAAAATCAGTTGGGATACATGAATAGCAATAGACCCTCCAAGCCTAATCTACCCAATGCACCTAAGCCCTCCAAGCTTCTTGCTCCAACAAGATTACGTCAAATAGTGTCTTCTCTAGCTTACCGGATCCCACAACTAGCCCATTGCATCAACCAATATGAATTGGTTCTCTCTTCAACTACTTCCCAAACACCAAGAATGTTCTCACTACTCTGAATTGGGTGAGGTAAGGATTTGGTTTATAATCCTCTCATGAGTATGACAATGGAGCGGGTGAGAGTAGAGGAATTTGGAGAATCAAATGTATAAGATTATGGATGAATCAATCTTGTTTTTCTCTAGGGTTTTTCTCTCAAAATTCTCTCTAGAAGCTTTCTACATTTCGTGGGTATAAGGATATTTATAGTAGGGCATGAGATGGAATGTGAAAAGTCAATTTTCAGTAAAATAGGGTGCACTGGCGACTCACTTCGCGACTGGGATGAGTCGCGAGTTCTAGTTGCGAGTTACTAGACTAGCTAGACTATACTTTTTGTCCTGTAGCGATCCATTTGTCTTGACCCTTCAACTTCCTACATTCCACACGTGTGCTACATTTTGGCAAGTCACCACTCGCGAGTCAGTTGCGAGTTCCAGTCGCGAGTCACTTATTGCACACTCTTGATCAAATCTTCACACTCTCTCACACACAACCCTTACATTATTCCCACCTAAAAACAAGATTTCTAAATGCTGAATTAAAAGTAAATTTGGCGCGGAATAAAGCCAACACATAGTTGAATAAATTAAACTTTACAATTTCAAACATGAAAGTTTGCAAGTTTACATGGTTGCTATGTGTTAAACCATTAGTTATCTTTTTTCATTCAATTATATTTATTGTTGGAATCATTAAGCCCCATGTTTAATTATCTGCGCTATTGGAAAACTTGTTGCAAGTTCCTCTCTATACATGGTTCCACAATTTCTATTCTAGAATGTCATTCATTTGCTAAACCTGGTTGCACTAATCCATGTTTTTGCTATGAAACATAAGACCTGATTACCAAAATGTTGCTGCTTATGTTAAAGCAATTCCATCTCATCTTGTTTTACTAAAAGCTAGGGTAAGAAAAATTGTCTGATGAATTGTGCTTCTTCTATGTTTTACTTTGGGTAGCTATTTATTCTTTTAATACATGTTCCAAAGTAACTCATATCCAATGGGTGAACTTTCATTCAATCCCCTTGAATTAGAAGTTTTGCCTTTGTTTCTAGAAGAACTATCCTTATGTTGTAACTGTAGAATGTGTGATTTTGATTTTATGGCTTGTATATCAGAGAAATTTAGTAAGCTTCTTGTATTTTTCAGTTGTCATGTCTATGACCACAAGTTTCATCATTTGCACGCAATGTTTTGATGATCAATAGGATAGTTTAAGTAGCATAATCTATATTTCTCTTTTGTTTAGGGTGGCTTTAAGAGGATATAGATGTTAGAATTTCAATTGCTAGAATATCCTAAAATTTCTTCAAGACATTAAGGAGACTAGATTTTTCTTTTTGCAGTGGGGGTGGTCTTTGCTTTGTTTTAGGAAACAATTGCATAGGTTTACTGCTGATGATGGCATAAGAGAGAGAGAGAGAGAGAGAGAGAGAGAGAGAGAGAGAGAGAAAACTGTTTTTTTTTTTTTGAAACTAGAGTCAAACTTTAAATTAAATCAAGGAAGCATCAACGTTTACATACTCAACAACAACTGATGGAACCTCTTCCATCCAAAATAAATCAACATTAACATTTTGGGCATATCTAGCAAGCACATGTGCCACCCTATTACCATTTCTCTTAGTACAACTCACAAAAGACCACTCCAAAGCTCCTAGCAGATGCTTGATGTCTCCAACAACATGCCCAATAGCTGACTGGTTGTCCGTACCTGAAGCAATACACCTTGTAGCATTGACATTGTCACCTTCCACAATAATCCTCGTGAAACCAGCATCAATGGCGAATTCCAACGCCTTACGACATGCGAGTAGTTCAGCCACGTCACTTCCCTGGACTGCCAGCCCCTTAACTGTCATCGATGCCATAACTTCTCCGGTGGAGTTTCTGATCACAACACCAAACCCAGAACTAGCAGAATCCACGAACACTGCGGCATCGTAATTGAGCTTGTACACTGATTGTGGTGGAGGTATCCAGCGCGTTCCATCATTTTGCAATACCTACTGAATCGCACCTATCGCCGCATTCGCTTGTAAGCTGGCCTGTGACTGCTGGTACTCCACAAGCAACTCAACTGCACGCCTATTCAACCAGCCCAGTTCCAGTAATTTGCCTCCATGCACTACTCTGTTCCACTAGTTTCAAATCAGCCATGCCTGCACCAACAAAAGCTCCACCTCCTTTTTGCTCAGCCTATCCAGCAAGTACTCCAACAGAGCAACAAAATCAAGTTGGCCCGTCCCACACTTCTGCAAAGCCCTTACACTACCATGCCAAACATCCTGTGTCACTGTGCATTCCCATAAAGCATGAATAGTTGATTCCTAGAATAAAGCACATAACAGACACACCTCATCCATCAGAATCCGTTTCTTCTTTAGGTTCCTTCTAGTTGGGAGAATATCATGACACGCCCTCCACCCAAAAACCTTTATCTTGTTGGAGATCCGTAGCTTCCATATAGCAGCCCATACCCTACTGCCTCCACTCCCTGATGATGATTCAGCCCAATCCTCCTTCTTCAATATAGCTCTTGCAACCTTGTAAGCTGACTTCACTATGAATATGCCATCCTTATTATGCTTCCAATAAACAGAGTCAGAGACTTGCCTTCGACTTAGAGGTATATCACATATAGCTTCCCCCTCTTCCCGATTGAAGTGAGCCATAATAAAGTCTCGTCGCCATACATGGAGGTCTTGGTTGATCAAACTTGACACCCATACTTCCTCCTTATCATCCCTCACCGACAAGAAAGGCTTATTTGTAGGGTACTCTGGACCACCTATCCCGATAGACATTAATAGACAGTCCATCACCCATTATTGTTTGAATAGTGATATCATTGATATGAAAAACAGAGGCAGCTTATTCTATTCAGCTACGGGGAATGAAATGACATATCAGTATTGGGTGATGTTGAATTTTTCTTTGGTACTGTTGACATTAATCTGGCTGAATTTGTGCTACATTTTGGTATTAGAGCACTCATTAACTTGTACTTGGGGCATCCCCATGTTGTTCTTTTTTTTTGGTAATTGACTAAATTCTAAATTGTGCCTAAGTTTTTGTCATTTTGTTTTTGCCTTTATATTTAAAATTTTGGATTTTCATCCCCTAAATTATTGTATTTGGCATGTTTAAAAAGTGTTTTTCTAAAAAAATTATAATTTCTTGTTATTTAAACATATTTTAACTAAGATATTAATAACGTAGTAAGAAAAAGTAAAGTTAAAAGAAAAACAAAAAAAGTAGACTTAAATCAAATACTACTAAGTTCTAAGTTCTAATACAAAGACACACTGTTAAGTTATGGCTTTTCACATAACATTTGTGTTGGTTTTATTACATGATAAAAAGTGTTGTAATTGCATTAATTTATTTTCTTGTATTTTGTGGGATTTAATTGTAATGGGTTTAATCTTAAGTGGTGAAAATTTGCTTAAGAAGTTGATCTTGCGACATGGCTCGCGAGTGGTGCAACACACGAAAGTCACATGAGAAGCACATACTGGAAGTTGAAGAGTCAAGTGCCAGGCTGTATTTCGCGAGTCACTTTGCGACTCAGGCCAAGTCGCGAGTGACCCATGAAACTCTCTGCCTGGATGTTTTTAAGTGTGACTCTTATTTCCTTCACCCATACTATATATACCCTCATTACCCACAAAATTTAAAGGAGACTATACAAAAAAAAGAAAAAAGAAAAAAGAAAAAAGAAAAAAGAAAAAAAGAAAAAAAGAAAAAAACCTAGAGAGGTTTCTACAACACACCCACCATTTTAAAGAGAGTGCTACTTATCCTTAAGTGAGAATTCCTTTGTAGTCTCTTCTCCTGCCCCTCTCCCATTGTTATATCTTGAGAGGGGATTTGTACCTAAACACAACCCACATATATTCAGAGTGTAGAGAGTGTTTTGGAGCTTGGGAAGTATTGGGTATTTGCCAAAAGAAGCTAGTGAGGCTTGGTGGTGCAATTGGGCAGTATTGTGAGATCTGAATAACTAGTGGAGACAAGACTCTGAGAAGTCTGTTGGTAGCTGGAGCTTGGAGGGCTCAAGTACTTTGGGTCTTTTTGATATCCTTGTACTCCAACTTATTCACTAGTGGATTGATTTCGACTTGGAGGGTCACGAAGAGGATTTTTGCCGAGTTCTTTGGTTTCCTCTTCGATAACACATCTTGGTGTTATCTTGTGCTTGCATCTCTCTTCCCTTATTCTTTAAGCTTTACTTTTATTGTTTATAGTATTTGCTTATGCCTTAGAGATTTGTTCCGATTTCATTGCGTATCATTTTCTCTTGTTCCGCACTTAGATAAGTTAGAGTAAAAGCAATTAAGTCATGTGTAAAGTTGTTATTTACAACTATGTATTTTGTTGGCTTTTATTCCGTGCCAAATTTGATTGTAATTATTATCAATCGTTTATACCCTGTATTTGTTGTGGGAATTGATGTAAGGGTTGTGTGATAGAGAGTGTGTGAAGACTCTAGCATTTGGAGGCTGAAGGATTCTCGCGGGTATGTTGCGACCTAGCTTCCCGCGAAGTGAAGCATGTGCCTTGCACATGCTGGAATGCGAAGAGTCAGGACAGGTGGAGACAGCTGTCTCTCGCGAGTATCTCGCGGGTAAGGCCTTCCCGCGAGACATGCTGTTTTGCCAGCCTGTACTGACTGACTCACACATTTTGCACCTATCCTATATATACCCTCATTACCCACAAATGTTGAGGAATGCTTCAGAAAGAAAACCCTAGCCAAACACATTTGGAATTAGAGATTGTCATCCCCACCTTTCTCTATACACTTGCTTGTGGTATCTCCTCAACCCTTCCCTCTCCATTTCCACACCATTGAGAGGTTGATAGCCCAAACACTTATCTCACCCTTTGAGAGTGTTGAGTGACGTTTTGGTGCTGCTGGGAAGCATTGGAAGAAGCCTGGAATGGCAGATGCAACATGGAGCTTGTTGCGGGATCCGGGGTGCTAGACAAGACACGGTTCCGAGAAGCCTTGTTGGAGTAGGAGCTTGGAGGGCTTAGGTACATCGGGTAGATTAGGCTTGGAGGGTCTCTTGCTTACTCATGTATCCCAACTGATTGTCTAGTGGATTGATTTCCGCTTGGAGGGCGGCGGAGAGGTTTTTCGCCGAGTTCTTCGGTTTCCTTTTCGAAAACACGTCTCGGTGTTTTCTGTGTTTGCATCCTTCTTCCCTACTCTTGTTCATTTCATTATTACTGCTGTGTTGCTTTAATTATGGATTAGAGTAGTTGTCTTGCTTATACGCTTGTGTTTACACTATTCCGCACTTAGTATTAAGTTAGTGTAAAATCAACCAAGCCGTAATTTTAATTGGGGGTCTAAACAGCTCTTGTGTTTTCAACACGTTTTCGAGCTTTCAATTGGTATCAGAGCGGGTACACTTGTTGTGGTTTAAATACCTTAGTGTGATCCTTGACCCTATTTGAGATGGATCGGTCTCAATCGCTCAATGTTCCACCATTTTTTGATGGGAACAATTACGCATTCTGGAAAGTCAGAATGAGAGCATTTTTATGCTCTATAGAAGATACCATTTGGGATGCGGTAGAGATAGGCTGGACTAAGCCGGAGGCTCCTAAGGCTAATTGGGATAAGGCAGCTCTCGTAGCAGCCAATGCTAATAGTAAAGCTTTAAACGCTATTTTTTGTGCTGTGTCTCCTGATGAATTCCACAGGATCTCTCATATGACAGTAGCCAAAGAAGCTTGGGAGATTTTGGAGACCACTTATGAGGGTACAAAGAAAGTTAAGGACACAAAGCTTCAGATGCTTACCACCAAATTTGAAGAGCTCAAGATGGGTGATGATGAACTGTTTGATTCATTCTATGGGAAGCTCAATGAAATTGTAATTGCTAAACTCAATCTTGGGGAGAAGATTGAAGATACTAAGGTGGTGAGAAAAGTACTGAGGTCCTTGCCTGAAAGTTTTAGAGCAAAAGTTACAGCCATAGAGGAAAGCAAGGATTTGGATGAGATTAAAATTCAAGAATTAGTTGGGTCTCTCCAAACATATGAGATGGGACTGCCTTCCCATAAGATCAGTAAATCACTTGCTCTTAAAACCATCACCGAAAGGATGGATGATTCCTCCGAAGAAGATGGGGTGGAGAAGGAAGTAGCATTTCTTGCGAAAAACTTTCGCAAATTTCTGAAGATGAAGAACAGTGGGAAATCTTTCAACAGAGGGAAGTTTTCATCTTCAAGAGGTGATAGGAAAGAGTTTAAGAGGAAAGAAGGGAAGGATTTTCAACCTCCTTCAGACATTGTGTGCTATGAGTGCAATGGCATTGGACATCTAAAGAAGGAGTGTCCAAAATTTCTGAGGGGAAAAGGCAAGGCTTATGCCACGACGCTCAGTGATTTAGACTCTTCTGATTCTGACTTGGAAGAGAGCTGTGACGGAGAGGGAAACTACTCCGCCTTCATGACCATTGCACATGTGGATTCCTCGGATGATTTGGGTGCACTTGTGAAGGAGCTTGGTGAGCATTCTGATTCAGAGTCTATTGGGATTGTGGAAGAATCAGATGCTGAAGAAGAAGAAGAGAATACTGCTAATCTTCAAGAAAATTACTCTTTACTACTTGAGAAGTCGGGAGAGTATACCAGAGTAGCCAAGGCAGTTGTAAGGAAAATGAAGAAAGCTGAGGAAGATTACAGAAGTCTCTTGATCAGATATAAAGAGGCTAAGTGTGAGATTGAGACACTAAATTGTGAGTTGTCTGAAGCCTATACGAAGGTGAGGTTTCTTGAGCAAGAGGTAGTGCAAGCTCATGCCAAGATAGAGAGAGTCTCCTCCCAGAAGTTAGATGATGTTATCTCATCTCAAAAACCTTCTTCAGACAAGTCCGGGTTGGGATACACCGGAGGAAGCAGCTCATCCGCCAAAGCTACCAAAGAAGTGAAATTTGTGAAGGCCATAGAGCCTATTGTAGAAGAAACCATCCTTGAGAATGTCAAGGCTGAGAAGAAGAATGTGAGTGAGCAACGGATGGTGAATAAGCCCCGAAATCAATCTATGGGCAGACACGAAACCAGAGCAAGATCTCTCCCAAGATCACAACGGGGTCCCAGAACGGACTATGTGTGTCATTACTGCGGAATGCAAGGACATACCAGACCCAACTGTCAAAAGCTGAGATCAGACAACAATTCAAGCGCACCTCGGTCACGAGGAAGGAGAAATGACATTAGGTCTTGGGGTGGTGAACAACCGAGAAGTCAAAATCGTGATCCTGGTATGATGGACGTGATGAAAATGATTGGTGCCTTCACCACCTGCTTGGAGAGTTTCACCAGAAGGTTTGACAGTCCAAATTCTCGTACCCAATCCGTTCAGGATATCACCCCAAACGCACGTGACGTGTGGGTGAAGAGGGGTACTCATGTATAAGCATTATAACATGTCCACGCATAAATTCTTTCAATGTTTAGGGACATTTGCTGTTGCATCTTTTCATGCATTGCTTTCTTTTTACTGTTGTTATTTTGTCCGGTTGGTTTGTACCGGCTGTTTTTGTTGATCTTTCTTTTCTTGTTCTGCTTTGGGTGTGTTCAAAAATTCAAAAAACACATAAAAAATAGAAAATCCAAAAAGTTTGATCACTTTGTTGAGTTTTGTCTCAAAGCATGTTTTGCCTTGTACCTTTGTACTTATGGCTTTGTGCATTTAACGAGCTTAGCTTGTCCCTCATGCACTCATATCATTGTGGAAGAAATTCTGAAATCTATGTGACTGTTGTAAATAGATCTTCAACCTTGTCATGAATGATTAGTGAATGGTTTTGTTGATCTTGAGACATGCATAGACTCATGCCTATATATCTTCCCACTTTTATTTTTTTTGCTTAAAAGAGCTCTCTAAATGTAAATCTCCAAGTGAAAAGAGATATAGAGCTGCAAAAGCCTGTCGCACAAACTAGTATTCGACTAGGAAAAAGGGAAAGCGACCAAAATAAAATGTGTGATGCCCAAAAAGCCAAAGGCTAACTCATAAATTGAAATATCAAAAATTTCAGGCATCTTTCTCTAAATGAGATTCTCTTTGCTCAAAAGTTGCAAATGATATGTTGAATATGGAGCCAAATGAAAAGCTTCAATGAATTGTTATCAAGTACGTGTGGGAGGTCATATATGCATGTTTCTATAATTGAGATAGGTCACATAATCTAGTGCTAGTTGTGTATGCCTTGATTGAATTGATCATTGAAGCTTCACATTGGACTAAGGACTATCTCATTTTTGATATCCACACACAACACACAAGTCTATGTTCAATGAATGTTATATTCATTTGTGTGATTGTACTTGATTAAATGTGTTTTCACATGCTCAATCTTTGTTGATCAAACCCAAAAAGATTTTTGAGTGTTTTATTTGTTTTTGAAAGTGATTTTATACTTTCATGTCTTTTGTTTTTGATTAAAATGCATGTTTTTGTGTTTCTTCAAAAAACTGGTTCAGGGGTTGTTTCGCGAGAAGCTCGCGACTTAGAGCTTCCCGCGAAAATGGGTTGAGGGAAATATTTCTTTTATCATGTCACACAGAAACTTTCGCGACTGTCTCGCGACCAACAGCTTCTCGCGAAATGCTGTTTGGCTAAAATTGGAGTTTTCCAATTTCAGACAGAAGTTATCGCGACTGTCTCGCGACTGTTTCGCGACCTAATGCTTCTTGCGAAATTTTTGTGCTTCAGTGGCCCTTCTCGCGACTGTTTCGCGACTGTGTTGCCACTCCTTAACCCGCGAAAAACGCGTGTTTTCAGTTTTTATATAGCTAATGTGACAATTTTTCAAAACTCTAAAACTTCCCTCGCTCAACCTCTCTCGAACCTTTTCAACCCAAAATCACTATTCCATTCAAACCCTTTCAATCCAAGCACTTTTTCTGCGTTTTCTTCTTCAAGGTATGTTTGATAATCATTTCTTTTTAAGTTTTTGCTTAGATTATGCAGAATTTTTGTTAGGGTTTTGATAATTGGGGATTTTCGAAACTTTGGGTTAGTTTTCAAAATTGGGTGAATTTTTCTCAAATATTTTGATTGGGCTGTGTCCCATTTGTTGTTTTTGCATCTATATTGGCCCCTTGTGGCGTTTTATCGTGTATTGAGGGTAGATTTTCCCATGTTCATGCATTATTCATGTTATATTTGCATTTGTGCATGCTAAGTGTTTGTCAAAATGTCTGAGTGACATTTTTGTGCCAAAATGGAATCAAGTGATTTTAATCCATGGACTTTCACTTGTTTGACCTTATTGTACTTGGTTTGGTCATTGATTGTGTGTTTCACTCACTTTGCTCATGTTGCACACTCTTGGCACACAACTAGGCACACTTAGGCACCCTCATGCATCTCATGCCGCACACACTCATTAGCACATGCACACAGACACACACACTTGCACTGTCTCTTAATTTGTTGCATTGTGGTTATGCTTTATAGGTTGGAGTCTTTAAGCATGATGTTAAGAGTCTACCATGCTATGTTTTCAGTTAGTTTAAGTCTGATTTGGAACTAACTTGAATCTAATGAAGTTTGTCTTCTGGTTTGTGTTTGTGCATTTTTTTTCTTCTTTGCTTTGTGAAATTGTGCAGATGTCTCCCACCAAGCATGCAGCTAGGAAGAAATCGACTTCAAAGCGAGCCCGAACTGATTCTGATCATTTCAAGTCTATAGATGCTGATATGAAGTACAATGACTGCTACAAGGACAAGACGATCATCATGGAACGGGTAGTCCAGTTAGAGACTCTTGAGGGCACTTGCATCCCTGAAGTGTTCAAAGATAGAACGTGGACCAAGCTGCTAAACCCGACTGGAGTGGTATATTCAGAGATTATCAAGGAGTTCTTCTCTAATGCCACTGTCAACGGAGAGTGTATTGAGTGCTGGGTAAGACACAAGGAGTTTAAGATTACAAGAGAGAGCATCCAAGACTTTTTGGAGACTCGTCCTCCATCTCAGCCAATCACAGTTGCTTATGAGGACAGATTGGGTTCTATTGCTGATATGATTACACTCCTTGGTGGTGAACCGAAGAAATCATCCATGGACACTCTCAAATTCTCTCCAGAAATGAGGACACCGATCACCAATCTCACCACTCTATCTGCTCCAAGAACAAGATTCCTGTATGATCTCTTTACACATAAGGAGATTGACATTTGTGGCCATATCATGCATGTCCTGAAGAAGAGCATCACAAAGTAGAATTCACGGACTGTGATGCCGTTCCCCTCTTTGATCATGGGATTGATTGCCAAGACAAAGCTCAAGCTACCCAGTGGCCTCACAGTTGTTCAGAGGGATTACCCCATTGGTGGTCATACACTGACTAGGAGCACTGCACACATTAGAGGCTCCAAGACTGGTGTGCATACCATACCACCACCACGACGGGTTTAGCAGGATGAAGGTGAAGATACAGAGGAAGAGATTGACAGGTTCACCTCGGCTCCAGAGCCCTCTGCACAGCCATCCTCTTCGGCTCCACCACAAGGCTTAAGAAAACTTGATCAGTTGCTTGCTAAGATGGATCAGATGTCTACAGTGCTTGACTCCCATGTGCAGCACACAGCAGATCAGTTCGCATACCTTCAAGGACAGATCACCGCATTAGCATCGCAGGTTCAGGAATTGTCCTCCACTCATGGCTCAGATTTAGAGTCCGATCCGTTCTAGCCCTTTGGCCATTCCGGTCAAAAAGGGGGAGAAATTTCTGAGGGGGAGCTGGAGAAGAGCTTGCATAGCGTTTGGGGGAGCATAGCTTAGAAACATAGTAGCATTGGTTATTGGTTTTAAAGACGGTTTAATTAAGTTTCTTTTAGTGTTTATAACTGTTTTACTGCTTTTGGTTTAAAGCTTTGATACTATGCTTTATTTAAGTATTATTTCAGATGTTTCTTTTGTGATATTCTCTATGCTTTGTAGCATACTTTGCATGTACCCATGTTGCTTTTGTAAGCTTTAAGGGTCTGTTTCATTGCATATTTTGTAGGCTTTTATGGTTTGTGCCATGTATTTGCAAAACTTTGCTTATGCAGCCTTTATGCCTGTGCTATTGAAGTTTAATGTCATACATTTACTTCAGTACATCACTCTTGTGCCTGTGTAGGATTGTTCCTAGATGCATATACGTTCTATGCATTGGTTGAGTGATGAACACTCTTGTGCCCTAGTAGGATTGTTCCTAGATGCAAATACTTCAAGTATTTTGCATTGGTTGAGTGTTGGATTTGCAAATGGTACTCTTCAAATGAGCTTATCATCTTGCATATCTGGATGTTCATTCCTTGTGTGAATGAGCATAGTAATTGCTTGTGTATAGTGATTACTTGTTTGATCTTGCCATGATCTAGTGTTTCTATTTCATTTTGCTTGATCATGCTTTTATTGCTCCATATGCTTTTCAAGTTTTCTGCATACAATGATATTATTTTGTTGTTGTGTTTCAGGAGTTACTTGTTCATATGTTTCAAGAGCTTATCAGAATCTAGAATTAGGTGTGAGTGAGTTTTACCTTTGTTCCCAAACTCACGTTTAAGTCTAGAGTCTGTTTTAGGGTTTTGTCACGGAATAGCCCAAGGGGGAGATTGTAAAGTTGTTATTTACAACTATGTATTTTGTTGGCTTTCATTCCGTGCCAAATTTGATTGTAATTATTATCAATCGTTTATACCCTGTATTTGTTGTGGGAATTGATGTAAGGGTTGTGTGATAGAGAGTGTGTGAAGACTCAAGCATTTGGAGGCTGAAGGATTCTCGCGGGTATGTCGCGACCTAGCTTCCCGCGAAGTGAAGCATGTGCCTTGCACATGCTGGAATGCGAAGAGTCAGGACAGGTGGAGACAGCTGTCTCTCGTGAGTATCTCGCGGGTAAGGCCTTCCTGCGAGACATGCTGTTCTGCCAGCCTGTACTGACTGACTCACACATTTTGCACCTATCCTATATATACCCTCATTACCCACAAATGTTGAGGAATGCTTCAGAAAGAAAACCCTAGCCAAACACATTTGGAATTAGAGATTGTCATCCCCACCTTTCTCTATACACTTGCTTGTGGTATCTCCTCAACCCTTCCCTCTCCATTTCCACACCATTGAGAGGTTGATAGCCCAAACACTTATCTCACCCTTTGAGAGTGTTGAGTGACGTTTTGGTGCTGCTGGGAAGCATTGGAAGAAGCCTGGAATGGCAGATGCAACATGGAGCTTGTTGCGGGATCCGGGGTGCTAGACAAGACACGGTTCCGAGAAGCCTTGTTGGAGTAGGAGCTTGGAGGGCTTAGGTACATCGGGTAGATTAGGCTTGGAGGGTCTCTTGCTTACTCATGTATCCCAACTGATTGTCTAGTGGATTGATTTCCGCTTGGAGGGCGGCGGAGAGGTTTTTCGCCGAGTTCTTCGGTTTCCTTTTCGAAAACACGTCTCGGTGTTTTCTGTGTTTGCATCCTTCTTCCCTACTCTTGTTCATTTCATTATTACTGTTGTGTTGCTTTAATTATGGATTAGAGTAGTTGTCTTGCTTATACGCTTGTGTTTACACTATTCCGCACTTAGTATTAAGTTAGTGTAAAATCAACCAAGCCGTAATTTTAATTGGGGGTCTAAACAGCTCTTGTGTTTTCAACACGTTTTCGAGCTTTCATCATGTTTTAAAATTGGGGGTCCAAACAAAGCTATATTGTTTCACACTATTTGAGCTTTCATGCACCACATTCTCTCTCTTTTGTGTGTTTGTGTTTGTTTCTTTAAAAAAAGTCAAATAAATTGAAAATAAGAATAAATCATTGTGACATTATTGATTATTGTACATGAGATTTTTTATTTTACCAAAATAAATAAACAAAAATATTTCATTGTACTATATTTACAAGTTAAAAAAAAAACATGTTTGTTGAAACATTTGTTAATTCAATACTCTATCTCATTATTCATGTTATTGTAATAAAAATATGTACTATAAAAAATAATAGAAAAAATTTCTTCTTTATATGAAAAAGAATAAAAGCAAATTGATATAAATTATAATTTGATAATTTTGATCTGCTCTCTTCTTATAAATCAAACCAAGAAAATTTATATTTATTTTTCATCTTTCAACTTTTCCATTCATTTTACTAACTATACATGATGAAAACTAGTATCTTCTCTATCCTAACATTTCTTCATTAAACTAATTTATGTATCCTAACCAAATGGAGCCAAAAGTGATATTTTGATATAAAAAGTTATTAATAAAGACTCAATAAAAAAGTGAATGATGGAATTGCAAAATTACATATTTAGATTCCTTGTGCACTCTGTTATATTTTGTTACATGTAAAATTTAGATAAACCTCCAGTACATTAAACTTAGGGATGGCAATTGCTACCCAACCCGCGGATACCCGATCTAAGCTGACCCGATAAAGACTAGAGTCGGGTTTGGGTTCAAAAAAAAAAAAAAAAACCCGAAGTAGGTTTGGATTTTGGTAAAACTTGGTCCAAACCCAGACCCGGACCCGACCCGAGTAAGTGTTAAATTACCAAAAAACCTCGTGTGTGTGTGTGTGTGTATACACACACACATACACACACACACACACACTTATAAACCCTAAATTAATTCTCTCACTTCAGTTCACCCACCAGCCGCCCCTCTCACTCACTCTCCTCTCCCACTCTCACTTGCTCTCACTCACTCTCAACCTCACTGCCGGCCCAAGCTCTGTCGCTCACTCTCGCTCATGGTTTGTTCTGTTCTATTCTTACTTGCTTTCTCTTCATTTTTTTTTTAAATTTTTTTATGTATTGTATTCAGTCTAAGATTTTTGTTTCAATTGTTTGTTTCATATGAATCCCATTTGCCGAGCAAAGGTACGAGGAATCATGTGACAACATTGCCAAGTACCCAAACCGAGTCCTTGTATGTTTTCTAATTTTTTTCCAAAACTCATCAATTTCTATTTTGTTGATTCATATTATTTTTGTACCCAAACCGAGTCCCTGTATTCATCAATTTCTATTTTGTTGAATCATAAATTTTTATTGCTAGGATTTAGTAGAGGCCTTGGTATAAGGAGCTAAGAACTATTTCTAGCTTAATTAAGCAAAAATCTAATTTATGTTTAAGCATGAAATTTGGTGTGCTTTGTTCCTAAGAATCCGGTTGTGTGGAAATAGTTTATGCAAGAGTGTCCTCAATGTATCTTTTTTTGGTAAGTATGTGTGTCCTCAATGTATTGAAAGGAAAAAATATGAATTTTTTATTTGAAAAAAGATTAAATACATTTTTCAATTATTAAAGATGGGCTTCTCAGTTATTTACAAGAAAGGGAAACTGTGCGATTTATCAACGCTAAATTTTGGGTGTATTGTTTGGTTTGTCAATATATGTTAAAGCCTTGTTATGTTAGCTATAAAAAAGTAAGTGGGACATTTCATTTTTGATGAGTGAATAATTGAGTGTAGTTTAATGGAAAAATAAATTCTATGGGAAAATGTTTTTCAAAGAAAATATAATTATTTAATGGAAGAAACAGTGTTTATTGTTTTTTGTGTTTGTTGTGAATGCAGTGCCTAAAAGGGAAATGGGAGACACAAAAAAATTTGGTTCTCCCTAACCAGGCAGATCTCCCTTGAGAATCGCACATTGTCCCTTGCTAGCTATGCGGTCTCCTTCACCATTTTCATGATCACCCTCGCCATTGTCGCCTTCTGGCAGCCCACCCTTAGGATCATTATCACCTTTATGCCCATTAAACAATGAGTAAGTATTTGAATTTGTAGTTAATCATGTTTACTTATGATTGGATTGATAGAATTTGTGAATAGGTGTAATTATGAATTTGTGCCCATTAATCAATGAGTATGGTGTAACAATGAATTTGTGAATATTTGTTTGATTGATAGAATTTCTAACTCCCAAACTTCTAAACCAATTGGGAGTCCGAAATCCTTGATGGTGGACTTAGTGGGAGAGAACCTAGAGGTAGAGGAACAAGAGGAGACAGAAAAAGAGAGAGAGCAAGAGGCTGCAAATGAGGATGTGGATACAAGTAGAAAAAGAAGGAGTACCTTAGATGTTTGGGAGCATTTTACAAGGAAGAAAGTTGATGGGAAATCTAAAGCCCAATGCCATCATTGTGGCAAGCTTTACTTGGGTGAGTCTAGCCAAGGTACAAGCCATTTGCGTAATCCTTTAGCAAGATGTCCACGGTTGAAGTTTAAATATATAAGGGATATGCGACAAAAAGTGTTAATTAAGCAACAAAATAAGGTGGATGGAATGATGAGTTTAAATCCTTACCAATTTGATCAAGTCAAAGTGAGGAGTAATCTTGCTCGTATGGTCATCCTACATGAATACCCACTTTCAATGGTTGACCACATTGGGTTTAGAGAATTTGTGGGTTCTCTTCAACCTTTGTTTAAAATTATCTCATGAAACACTTTGAAGAGTGACATTCTTAAAATCTATGATAATGAGAGGGAAAAAGCTTTGAAAATGATGGACAAGAATGGAAGTAAGATAGCAATTACAATTGATATGTGGACTTCAAGTAACAAAAAGAAAGGGTTTATGGTCATTACTGCCAGGTTTTAAGGTAATTTTTTGATCTAAGAATGTTAAATTTATTAAACCATATGAATTGTACCATATGTCATTGATCATAGTGTTTATTGAGTTATGTTATAATTATTCCTATTATTTTTCTAGGTTTGTTTATGTTCCTTCTCCACACATGAAAGATGTCCTTGCTGATGTCCTTGTTGATTGTTTTTTAGAGTGGAACATTGATAGGAAGTTGTCGACAATAATTGTTGATAATTGTAGTACTAATGATGCTATAATAAGACTTCTCTTGAACAAGCTTGATATTAGTTCTCTTATGTTGAGTGAGTCTATGTTGCATATGAGGTGTGCTACACATATTTTGAATTTGATTGTTCAAGATGGGTAATCTCTTATTGGTGATGGTATTGAAAGAATTCGTGATAGTGTGATTTATTGGACTGGATCACCAAAAAGGAGGCAAAAATTTGATGAAAATGCACGTCAATTACGTGTTCAATGCACCAAGGAGTTTGTCTTAGATTGTTAGACATGTTGGAATTCAACTTACTTAATGTTTTCTACTGCATTGATTTATAAAGATGTTTTCTCTCATTTGGCTAAACATGAAGCATTTTATACTTGTTTGCCACATGATTATGATTGGAAGGTAGCCAAAGATATTTGTGAGAGGTTGGAGTTGTTTTATAGTGTGACTGAGTTTTTCTCTGGTCGTAAGTACCCCACAACTAATATGTATTTTACTTTGGTGTGTGAGTTGAAAATAGCATTGAATGAATGAAGTTTTTCTTCAAATGAGATGATAAGTAGGATGGCAGAAAGCGTGCTTACTAAATTTAATTCTTATTGGGCTAATGTTAATGTTGTTATGACTGTTGTTGCCATCTTGGATCCAAATCTCTAGCTAGTGTTAGAAGTGAAACCTAATATTTTTTTACATGTGTTCTTGGAATTATCTATGTGCTTTCTATAGATTGATGATTGAATTTTGAGATTAATTTACTATTTGGAATCACTGCATGTTGACAAGTTCTTAAGATTTAATATATATATATATATATATATATATATATCAAATGCTTCAACTCTTTGATTTGTTATGATCTTAGAGTATATTGAATGCTTAATCTCTCCTATAACATGTCAATTAAACTACTTGTTCAATCACTTATATTCAATCTAGTTTACACATTGACACCTCGGGGGTTCAGAAAGCACTATATACAAATCATCAACAACCTAAAGAACAACTACCATTATAAAAATGGAGATGATGTTTTTGGACTTAAAACTCTTTAGCCCAAAAGAGAGTGTCAATTCTCTTTTACATCAAAATATTAGAAACTACATTTTTCTACAGGTATTTTTGGTACGAGAACTTCCATGTTGCTTTCGAAGTGTTTAGTGCAGACCACGATTATCAATTGGATTTTGGTCGAGCCAATTGGATTTGGACATTACATGAGGATGGATTCAACTTTCATCAAATAAAATATCAAGAGAATGTGAAGCAGCATGATTGGAAAAAATAAATATGAAGGTGATGAAAAGTTTGCATATCATAATAAATAAAACAGATTATTTGATGAAGGAAGCAGGAAGCTTGACATGTAATTTGTAACCTAGCTGAAATGCTAGTCTCATAGGCATCAATATTGGCATATATTTTCTATCATTAATATATATATATATATATATTTTCTTCTCATTTGATGTGAAACATACTATTGTTCAAAATTCATATTTGTTGAAGTTCAACCAACATCTAAGTCACATTCAACCAAAGTAATAATAATCGTGGGTTGGTACATGAACAATGATATATTTTATGGCTCGTCATTGTTGATAATCGGTATTAGTATTAAAAACTTCAAAAGTTGCATGGAAGTTCACCTACCAAAAATAGTTGTAGAAAAGTGTCGTGTTTCACAACTTGATGAAAAAGGAGAATTCCCACTCTCCTTTGGGTTGATGAGTTTTATGGCCAAAATCATCATCTCCGTCTGCTAGTTAATTAAAACCCCTACATTCAGGGCCGGAAAAAAAATTTGAATTTCATACGAATTTCATTATTTCTACATTCTATTTCTCTTGATTATTCACAACCTGATTTCTTTATCACAAATTTGTCTTTGAACAACACAATTTTGTGGAGGTTGATGGTGGTAATATGTCACAGTCTAGGGGGAGAAAGCAAGCACGCTTCATGGTTGGAGAATTGAGGGTAAGTCAACGGAGCTTCTCTATTCTACACACTAAAAACTCATAGATAGACAATCTTAGTCTCTTAGTCCCTACTTTAAGAACCAAAAAATGTTTCCAATTTCAAACTTCTAAATTCTAAGAAAGACCATTGAAAGTATTTGTTGATTTTGTTTGTTTATAATTCGATAGTTGCAATTGAGAAGAGAGAATTTAAACCCTAAATATTTTATTTAAAAATACTCAAAAGGTGACAAAACTACAATATTCTTGGCATTACGATTATAATAGATGTTCGTTGGTTATCATAATTATCAAATTTCTTATTTAGACAAAAAGGATTATGTCTAACTTTCTCTAGCATTGCACTGGTTACCGACTAGTATATAATAATTGACAAAGAACTGTAAACTAATTATAGGCAATAATGATAAATATAATAATTCAGAAGGTGAGTTCAACCTCTCCTATATAGTATTTTCTTTATTTTCTATTTTACACTATAGACGGGCATGCTGCCTATACTAACTTTGGATAGTTTTCAGAGGAGGTTATTTTTCTAGACTTTTTCCCCCCTCTCTGACGGGAAGTATTCAATTCGCTTCAAGGAGAAAATGAACATTTCAGGTGGCCAAGAGCTTGCCATTTAAGGCTAAGAAGTTAGGGTGATATATAGTAGTAATAATCTTATCTTATAGAATAATGACCAAAATAAAAGACATGTTATAATCCTTTAGAGTTATTAGCATAATTCAGTCATAAAGTTATTAAAAATTTATCCTTCCATGGTCAATGAAATTGATTTAATCTTAACTGGTCATCAACGGTTTGATTATAACGATAAACTATTAATTAATTAGTGAAGGAGGAAGCACGAAAGCTAATAATAGTATAGAAGTTGAAGTGTAAACAGGAGAGTTCTTAGCAACCATACCTAAAATTAGTTAATATCAGTTGGATAGCTTTAATGGTGATGGGCTCAGGTACTGTAGTATAAATAGCATCAAACCAAATAGGGAAACCATCATACCGTACAACAAATTGGCAATAGCAGGAAACAAAGAACAATAAAATGGGAAAGAATTTGAGCATCGTAGCAACTTGCTTGCTATTGTTGTTGGCATCCACCAGTGCCGGGCAAGTCTTTCGACGTTAAATCATATGGAGGACAACCTAATGCCGATATCACCCAGGTATGAATATGTGCAGCACAATTAACTATACCTAATTAACATGAGAAGTAGGGTTCTAGTTCACTTAACTAGTAAAGTCTTTTAATGTCAAATAAAAGTACTCGGGTTCAAACTCTGCTCACACTAAAAACTCTTCGGTGTCTTGACCAGATGATAAAACATTAACATGAAAAATGACTGTAATATACTGATTTCGATTTTTCATAACGTGTTTATCAGGCTTTGACAAAAGCTTGGAAAGCTGCATGCGCAAGTAGCAGGAAGTAAAGTTGTGATTTCAGCAGGGACATACAAGCTAGGTGTAGTGACTTTATTAGGTCCATGCAAAGGTGCTATTGAGTTTCACCTTCAGGGCACCCTACAGGCCCCATCAGACCTTTCCTCCTTCAACGGTAAAGACTTTTGGGTTTCTTTTCAACGTATCGACAGTCTCACTGTGTCAGGTGGTGGAGTTTTTGATGGCAAAGGACAAATGGCATGGCAACAAAATAATTGTGCCAAAAAGTACAGCTGCAAAATACTTCCTATCGTAAGATTTCAATCTTAATAATTTGCATTTAAATTGCATTATATTTATGTAGATATATACAGACACTACAACTTTAAGAAATTTAACCATCACGAAATACTAATTCAAGCACTTATTTGTTTAATGATGTTAAGGATATTATCATATTATTAATAATTTGATGTAAGCTTTATATAGTGAGGTGTCACAACTCACCAAAAAAGAGAAATCCAAATTCGTATATGAGAAAGTCCAAATACAGACTATGGACACAACTTGTGTGCCATGACCCTAACTTGTGCAACTGTGTGTAATGGAGAAAAAGTGGCGGTTAAAGGTGAAAGCGATGGTTCACCAATCATACTCGCATATAACATCAAGCTGTGACAAATTGTTTGGTCCAAAAAGACTTTTTTATTATATAATATTGTTAAAGTAGTACCAACCACATTCATTGATATATATTTGTAATTTTTTTTTTTTTAATATAGTAATTCGAAGAAGCGTTAGCATTTTACTATAATATATTTAAATAAAAATATTTTTAGGAGAATATTTAAATGAAACTATGGCGTTCATATTTGGTGTTTTGATATATCTAACTTGTAAACATGAACAGAATATAAGGTTCGATTACGTCACAAATTCAATAGTCCGTGACATTCAATCGAAGGACAGCAAATTTTTCCACATAAACGTTATGGGATGCAAGAACTTGCAAATCCAACATGTTACCATAACTGCACCCGGAGATAGCCCTAACACCGATGGAATCCACATCGGACGTTCATCTAAGATCACCATCACCAATGCCAAAATTGGAACAGGTGACGATTGCATCTCCATTGGTGATGGAACCCAAGATGTTACTGCTAACCAAGTAACTTGTGGACCTGGCCATGGTATAAGCGTTGGAAGTCTTGGAAGGTACCAGAATGAACAACCAGTTTCAGGAATCAGAGTAATTGGTGGCACCCTTAGCAGTACAAAGAATGGTGTTAGAATCAAAACATGGCCTTCTAGCCCTCCTGGGAGTGCTTCTGATATGCATTTCGAGAATATTATCATGAACAATGTTGCCAATCCTATCCTCATTGATCAAGGCTACTGCCCAAACAGTCAATGCTCAAACAAGGTTAATATAAACATCACAAATATATACACTCATTTTGATGTTAAAAGTTAAAAAAAGGAAAAACAAATTATAGATATTAATATCAAATTCTTGTGTGGGTTTTTGTCTGTTTGTTTTGCTTTCAGTCTCCCTCGAAAGTTAAGATCAGCAATGTTAGCTTCAAGAACATTAGAGGCACTTCTGCAACAAAGGAAGCTGTGAGGCTTATTTGCAGTAACAGTGTACCATGCCAACAAGTGGTGGTTGCTGACATTGATCTCGTATACAAGGGAGCAGGAGGATCTGCTACTTCCACTTGTGTTAATGTCAAGCCCACCGTTTTGGGCAAGCAGAATCCTCGTGCTTGTACCAACAAACAATAATAAAATGCCTCCCAAGCTATTGTAACTAAGGCGGAATGAGGAAATACTATTTGCAAATAGGTTATAGGAGTTCTATTCTAAGTAGAATTTCAATTACTTCAGTCTATCATGTTCCCTTTTTCTTTATTTAAATGAAATTGTGGAATGGTGGATAGTAATTTTTAGTTTTGTTTGAGTTCAGCCTTTTACTAAAAGCTGCTATGATCTGGAGTGTTGTTGTAGATAGTATTTGTTCTGTTACTGTAGCTGGGATATTTTGGAATAAAACAAAAGTTGTTATTATACTCTTTGTAATTTTTTTTTTTTTATTCTTCACCAAATACATGCTTGTGTTCATGATACGGTAATATTCAATTCATCTGCATGCATGTTTTTAATGCGAAATTAACTTGCTCTCATGCTCTTCGACGACTATAAGATGTAAAACTCATAAAACGGATGCCATATATTCAAATTTGTGTCTCTAAATATTGTATATTTTTAATATAAATTTCTGTAGCAACTAAATTTTAATCACTTTTATTTTTAAAAATATAACACTTATTATTGAAGTTGATTAAACCACCAACGTAAAAATTAAGATAGGAAATAAAAACCAATTACATAAATATTTTAGTAAATTTACTTAATTTTCTTTCTAAAATGAAGCAATTTTGGATGATTAATATGATTTTCTAACAAATGAATAACAACGAAATTAAATGATTTCGAGTACCTAAATGGTTTGTTGTATTAACTATTGTCTTTTATCAATAATTTTGTAGCTCGATGATGTAGACACCGCATTTTGTCCGCCCTCGATTTGTGTGCTAGATCCCGAAAATTCCAAAAATATTATTTTTTCTCCACAGGGCTGCGGAAGAATCTAGATTGACGTGGCATAACCCGTTTGGGCATCAGAGCACTCAAAGTGCCTTTTTCGATCAAATTCACCAAAATGCCCCTGGTCAACCCTGGGTTGGCCAAAAGACAAAGTCGGTCAAAGTCATCCCAAAACAACATTTTTCCTGTTTCTACATCAAATCCGAGCTACTCGGTGATTTTCGTCAACTTTGACCAAGTTTGACCCGAGGTTGACTCCCAAGGGCACTAGAAATCCTAATTTTGATTCAACCATTAGAATGGGTTTGGACCAGCAACATTGTGAAGATTATCAAATTCCCTTTCCAACAACTATTCATGGGTCAAAATCGGAGTTAAAACGGTTGACATATCTAGAAAACCATGAAAAACACATTAGCACACTTCCCAAGGCCATAATTTTTTATCCGACTGTTGATTTTTAATTTCATTAGTGTTATGGAAACTAGACATCTAGCGCTTTCCAGGGACACCAAGATCAGCTCAATCTGAGTCTAGAAAGGCCTTCAAATATGCATTGGAAGCTAGACAAAGCAAAAGGCCGAAACAACTGATGTCAGCGGGGTGGCCAGCGGCCCTACAAGGCGTGCCGAAAGCGGAAGAGTCACTTTTCAGCTATAAAAGTTTCCAGACCCATCATTTTGCAAAAAAAAAAAAGAAAAAAGAAAAGAATTTAGGCAGTTTTTCTAGCCAGATTCTCTCTCTCCTCTCTCTAATTTCTCTCCCCAACACCTTCAAACACCTTAGATTCATCTTTTTTCTCTACAATCATCAATGTAGTGTTCTTGCACCCAATCTTCCTCTCCTTGGTTCTATACCTTGGATTTGATGTTTAGGGGTGTGGATGTAGCTTTTTAGCAACAATCCACACCCTTTTCTTTCTATAGCTTTTTCTTAACTTTATCTTGCTTAATAAAATGCTTTATTGCTTTTCCTAGCTTTAATCTTGCTTCCTAGCATGTCTTTATAGTTTTCCTAGCATGTTTCCTTGCTTATGCCATGATTTATCGATTTGATATTGTTGGTCTAGCCTTCTTGGGCTAGGATATGTCTAAATTTAATGTTTGTGCTTAGATCCACATGCTTTTAGGCTCCTTGATATGTTTACGATTAGATATACACGCCTATGTGTTCTTTGCCATGTTTATGCTTAGATCTACATGCTTTTGTGCTCTTTTCCTAGTCTACGCTTAGATCTATATCTTTGAGTGCTCTATGCCTTGTTCACGTGTCTGGATTTACATGTTGGTTGCTATGCCATGTGCTTCTAAAGCCCTTCTACCTCTTGATATCTCTCTTTCTTGTGTTTTGGCCCTTATTGGTGGGGTGTAGATCTAGATCATGTGGTCTAGGCCTACATCCATACACCTAGGCCTATATTAAAGGGTTTGGATCATTTCCTTTTCATGTTTATGTTTGCTTACTTGCTCCTACGCTTTATCTCCATGTTAGCCTCTCTAGATCTAGGCTTTGCCATGCTTTGCGCCCTTCACAGGCTTGTGCTTGTGTGGTCGCATCCATCCCTCCTAGGGATTGATTGGGTGTGACCATTTGTGAGATACACCCCAGTGGTGTTGGTGTGCTTGATACGCACCTTTCTCTGCTTCGCGAGACGTTGATATGCTTGCCTTGCTTGCTTTGTGCTACCCGTTTGGCTTTCCTTGCTTCTATGCTTTCTCTTTGCATGCTTGCCTACATGTTCACGCATGAGTCTGTGTGTCGTCCATACTCCAATCCAATGGAACTATGGACATTTTATCCAAACCTACATTTTTCCTCCTAGGACACACCATTTTGTTTGATAACATGTTTGTTTGCCTCTTCATGTGCTTCGCATGCTTGTTTGCCCCCGTTTGACATCTTTTCCTAGCTTGTCTTTTAGCATGCTTTCCTTCTATTCTTTTCTTTGCTTATCTGCTGGCTCGTTTCCTTGCTTGTTGCACGTACACGCCTGGAGCTAGGACGCTTGGAGCGAGGAAACGACCTCCTAGGCGCAAGCGAAATGGGCAAAGACGCAAGCAAGAAGATGCAAGCCCACTAAGGGGCAATGTTCAATAGATTAGGAAGCCTAGCCCCTCCAAAGCGGTTTTCTCTTTCCCTCTCTCTAAGCCTCTTCTTTAGATCATGTATTAGGGTCTCCCTCCATGTACCCCCTTTTATTTTCCTGCTCCTTGCTTAGGTCGCATTCCCTAGGTATGGCAATGTCTGTTTAACATTTCCTATACCTTGCAGGGCCATACCCTTGGAACGTTGGCAATGTCTGATTTACTTTTCCGCTCTGTGTGGTTCCATTGTGCATGATGTATGTATATGTATATCTGCTTGTATATGGGTGATTGTGCACTTTGCATTGTGCATGATGTATGTATATCTATATTTATATATGCTTGTCTTGATCCATGTCATCAAGTGACATTTGTTTCCTTGTGTATGTGACATGCATCAACATGCTTGATGCTTTGAAGGGCTTCGACTCGTCACAGTACGAGCATGTCGATATGCGCCGTATACACAAACGCGAAACCCTGTTGTTGCGCCACAGCACACCAAACGTGAAACTCTGCCGGATTTTTGCAGTGAAAATGGGGCATCCCCATTGCCATATTCTCACGTCAAAAGCTTGGTGAGAATAGCGTTTTACGTGCTATGACGCATCTGAGGCGAAGCGCCGCCGGATTTCCGCCACGAAAATAGGGCGAAATGCTACCGGATTTTCGGTGTGAAAATTTGGCAACGACTTCAAACACACTTAGAAAGCATCGATCGAGACCATACCCATTCCAAAATCAAACCTTAAAGCCCAACACGTTCAAAGCCTCGTAAGCTAATGCCAATAGCTTGTTTTCAATTGCTAATGTCTAAAAATTACGATTTTACCAAAACAAAGGGCTATCTTTGGACAGGCATTGTGGGGTGCCTAACACCTTCCCCACACGTAACCATACTTCCAAACTCAAGAATCAAGATTTTTCACCCATTCACATTAGATTAGGAAAAATGATTTTTTCTTAACCTAGGATCCGTAATAAAATCAAATAGAGTCAGCTGACCAATAACACCTTAGAAAAACCTAATGATTGGTGGCAACTTCACTTACCCTTGGTAATTTCCATAAAATCGACTCATATTCCAGTCACACCCCCGAGGTGTGACACACCTCCATATATCATCTCTTGCACTGAGGCCAAGATGAGATGAGAGGAGTGCGAGCGTCGTTGCGATTGGTGGTCGAGCAGCCACGAGGCGTCACCAAATGACATAACACGCTGTCATTTATTAAGAGAATCACGGTTCAAATCCTCATAATATTAACTATAAAATTATAAAAATAAAACGACTACTTTTTTAAAAACCTAAATTAAAAATTTTTCATTCAAAATGACAAATATTTACATTTTGGGTTTTATTTTTTTTTTGTTTCACGTTGGTAAAAGACAACTAAGTACGAATTAATCATAACTATTCAATCTAGGCCTGTGCATATGCATAAAGTTTACTTAAATAAAATTGGAAAATAAGAAATAGATTTTAAATATGATGGTATCCCCATTGATATAGTCTCTTGTACACCCTTTACATTTTAAATAATATATCCCAAAACAAAAAGAAAAAGAAAAACAAACAAACAAACAGTACTGCTTATGTACTATTTACATATTATTGAAGTCTATTATTACTATATCATGTATCGTAAATATGAGTGTTACGTCATTCCAAGGCAAACATAACTATTTTTTCAGCTACTACTAATGATTGTGACTAAAAATAATAAAGCTTTAATTTGCAAAATGCAATAGCAACCAATGGGACATTTTTAATACAATATTAAGAAACGAGGCTAGATCCTTACAACCGCTTAAAAATAATTTTAATCAATTTAATCAAATATTAACTGGATAGTTAAGCAATCAAGATTCAAGTTTGACATTGTTCATGGACAAACATTTTTAATGTAGTGAAGAATATACACACCCACGCAGAGACTTTATAGGGAAAAAACCCAAACTGTACAAAACACAACGGGACTAAGCCCAACTCAATAAGCCTACCATTAAAAAATGGTACAATACATTATATACTCATACGACGTTCCCATAATAGTAGCCGGTTTAGGAACCTTAGCCCATCGCTTCGGCTAGCTATTGTTGATGCTGCTGCAGACATCAAAATTTTATGATGTATTCGCATTCGTCTGATCTATCATGGTCAAATATTTGTGATCCAATTAATTTCCATTTGATGATGTGTCAATAGCGGACAATCAACAAACGAAATCAACCCACAGGCAAGCCCAAGGGTTACTACGACGCACATAGAAATGACATGTGTCCAAGCCAGGGGGTTGTGTGAAATATGAAAGCCATGTGGCAATGTCTGAATAAAAGATGCACTTGGAAAGTTCTTATTAAATACACGACCAAAGTTAAATTCAAATTCAAAATTTGAAATTAAATCTCAATAAATACTGAGTGAAAATTCCAAATCAATGACCATTGAATCGCCTATAAATATAGGCTTCTCGTATGAGAAAAAAAAAGATAGACACTTAGAGAGAAAAACCCTATCGACACTCTATCAAAATTGACAGGCCACAAACTGAATGACCCCTTGTGATTAAACCAATTAATTAATTAGCCAAGTTATTAATTAATCAATTTATCATGCAATTGCGTGGAAGCACAAACAAATCACCAAAAACTAAATATGCAGCGGAAATTAAATAACACGGTGATTTGTTTACGAATGGGGAAAACCCTTGCGGCAAAAACCCCACCGGGTGATTTTCAGGTCACCACTCCCGAAACTCCACTATTATCAAATCAAGCGGTTACAAGTAAAGGAATCCCAAGTACCTTACCAACCTACAGTTAAACCCTTACCCCAATACCCAATTGGACTTGATCTGTAGTGACAGTTTCCACCTTTGATGCACGGCTCCCAAGTACGTGACTAACCAATGCGCGGATCCCAGTACGCGACTTCAAACACCAACTAAGAAGGAGGGGTTGGCTGCAAAGTTCTTCAGTTCATCATACACGATGAAGATCAGGAAGATGCTTGGTTACAAAACCCTATGGTGCAAATACACAGCAACTTCTTGAGAGAAGATGAACTAGGTTAAGAACTTCGTCTTTTGATCACAATTTGCTTGAACAAGGATTGCTCAATGCTTTTGCAACTTGTGTACCACTTGACGGCTCTTAAAACAATCCTTTTATATGTCTTAGGTTAGAATAAAAGAAGGCCCAAAAACACATTCACGGATCCCAAGGAAATCATATTAGAAAAGCTGATTTTGTAAATCTCGACAGATAGCAGGTGTCGAGGTAGCTATCGAGAAGGTGTCGAGATTTAATGAAATTGCACTTCAGCTTGCTTTTTCTTGGACAAACTTGATGACTTCAACACTTGATCTTGAAACCTTGTTTCTTGAAGTATTAAAAACACCTAGAACTACCCAATTACAAGTAGAGTGCGTTTTGTCAAAAGGATTAGCCAATTTACATAAATAAGTGACATATGTTCTTAACAAGTGAACACACATATGTCCTAACAATCTCCCCCTTTGGCAATCCGTGACAAAACCACAACAAACAAATGAACATATGAGAGAAGTCATAAATCACTCAACTCATATTCACTTGTTGAATACAATAAAATCTATCCTAACACAAACTCTTGAAAAACTTTGCAAGAAGAGAGTTTATGGCAAGTAGACTTTGACAACCTGTATTTCTGAAACACTTTAAACAAAACTCATCAAGGCATCTTGTGTGAAACAGAAATAAATAGATTGCATACAAGTATAAAGAACATGTGTATAAAGATAGAGAAGAAACAACGCATGAAGAGAGAGGTGAAAGAAACATACATCCACATATATAGAAAATAAGTACAATGTATGTAAAACTGGTCAAAAGACCTCATATACAAGATCAATGTATCTATAAAGAATAGAAAAGAAAAGATACATCAAAACCTCACTACATCCCTCAAAAATATCAACACTCCCCCTATCAAAATGTCCTATACTAACTCTCCCCCTAAGATGACTACTCTCATAACCCAAAACTACTCCCCCTTTTTGTCACGAGTGACAAAGGGTAGAGTGTCATGTAGACATCTCATCAGTAGAGCTAGCATCCCTATCATCATCATCAACATCATCATCATCATCCTCATCCTCAGAATCTGAAGCTGCTGGAGTAGGTGGTGAAGGAGTAGCCTCTGGAGCAAAACCACCCATGGTCGCCTGTCGTCATGCAATACGACCAACACGAACATTCACCTGATACAACTCAGTGGAGAGTGTATCGAGGCGAGCGTCCATACGCTGCAGCTGCGCCATAATATCTCCTAGAGATACATCGCCTGTGGAGGAAGAAGGAGCAGATGTAGATGGAGCGGATTTGGATGGAGCTGATCTGGACGGAGCCGAACGGGAGGGAGGAGTGGAATCCGTCTGTCGCGACCTAAACTGAGCCTCACTACGTTTTACGGTAGCGGCATCTATGGCACAGATGTGAGTGAAGTGGTCGGACACAGGAAAAGGGATAGAAAAATGGCGTAAGATCCTCGTGATAGCGGAAGGAAAGATGAGCTTATCACGGGATGCCGAATCTAGATGGACATCTATGATAGACAGGATGAAGTGAGAAGGAAAGTCTATAGTAAGATGCTCTAGAAGTGATAACAAAAATCGAGCACGAGGCTCTGTGATAGAGTTGTAGTGAGAGAGTGGATGGAGTACAAAGGTCATCACCATGTTAAGAAATGTAGGACCTTTAGCAAAAGGCCTACATGATGTGTACTGATGCTCACCCCAATCAGCAGGACGCTGACAGAAGGCAGAGATGAGCTCATCTTTGGACACAGTCCTCAGACGCTCACAGGAAGGGTAATCAGGAAAATCTATCCTAGGTACCCTAAGCACATCCGCAACTAGCTGCGGTGTGACAGGAATGCGTGTACCTCGAACGCGAGTGAAAAAGAGAGGTACTGAACGATCTATCCCGTGCATGTTGGAGTAAAACTCCTGTATCAGCACGAGAGGGCAAGTTACCGGGACGTCACACAGTGACTCCCATCCCCTACTGTGAATGACAGAGGGAAGGTCAGTGTCGGCGAAGTCCGCCAGATTGACTTGGCGTTCCGAATGAACACCTCGTCTAGAAAAGTTCTCAGAAAATGCCTTGTGGGCATCTCCATCACGGAACTGAAGGTTAAGAGGAGCAGAATCAGAAGAAGATGAAGCTCCAGAACGCAGAGGGTTCCGAGCAGGAGTGGATTTACGTTTGGGTGCCATAGACACTACTAACGTAAAAGAATGAGAAAGAGATAGAGAGGGAGACAATCAGAAAAGTCCCAAAACAGTTCATATATATGAGATATAATGAACAACAAGTACGTATGCATGGGAATGCATGAACATGTGACATGCAAAGGAAAAAACATCATGGGCTCAGCCCAATCCAATCCTAGCAGCACACAAACATAGAACACACATCTAAATGCATGGAAATATAATTATAATGCACATGAAATGCAATGTATGACATTTTGAAAACATTTAAGTGCAAACCCAACCCAAAATTTGAAGAAAAACTCATCAATTTTGAAAAACCCCAAAAATTTCCAAAAATCCCAAAAACTAGGTTTCAAAACATGAAATGCATGAAAAAGGAAGGGAAAAATGATCTTACCAAGTGATTAGAAGCAGGGAATGGTCAAGATCCAAGTGGGTTGGAAGATTTGAGTGAGAAAATGGTGTTTGGGAGAGGAACCGCCTTGGACAGATCGAGAGAGATCGAGTGAAATGAGAGAAAATCGTGACAGATCCTTAAATAGGCACCTCAGTAAATCTCGACAGCTGAGGTGTTGAGAGGTATCGAGGAAGCTGTCGAGGAAGGTATCGAGGAAATGGCCTTCGACAGCTGAAGGTGTCGAGAAGGTGTCGAGGTACAAGACCAATTTCGGAGAACAGAAGCTCGATCGATCAACCAGGTATCTAGAAGGTATCGAGAAGACAGAGGATTTCTCGATCGATCCACAAGGTGTCGAGATAGGTGTCGAGATTGCGATAAGAAAAAGGTTTGAGAATCTCGACAGATGACCAGGTATCGAGGAGGTGTCGAGGAGGTGTCGAGCCATCAGTGAAAAGCAGTTTTTCGAGAAGTGAAAAACACAGACATGAATGCAATCCAACAAGCACGTCAACCATTGATCCACTCAACATAAAAAGCTCTCAAAATCATCTCTCAACAAGACTTTAAGCACATGGAACCTCAAAAACAAACACACACACTAAACAAGTCTAACCAATTTTATATTTCAAAAACAAGTCAAGACAGTTTAGTGAGCATACATTAGCACATGTAAACACTTGTGATGGCCAAATCACATTGTACCTGCACATGTATCAAAAGTAGCAAAGAATATTGCGTGTTTTGTGTGAAAAACATCGCAAGATTGCATATGTGTATACATGTTATGACGATCTGAGATATGAGAAAATAACTTTAACTCACACACAATCATAACTGTTTGATGGGGACTATCACCTTTGAGGTATATCCTATGACTCCCACATCTCCTAGAAAACACGCTTGCAATCATATTTAAAGCATTTTAATCTTTTAGCTTTATATTTTCTTTGCATATTTTCTTTTAAGCATATCATGCATGGGCATATAAAGAGAGAAAAGAAATACCCAACATGTTAAGCATAGACATTGCACTTTTGCTATGCCGAAGCATACTGTTAGGTTCTAAAGGTTTAGGAATTTATGTATTTAGAACTCTAATTTGTAATATTGGCAAACCATGATCAAAACAACATGTTTAGACTTGTTAAAGTATGCTCAAAGTTGATTAATTATTGTAAAGTTGGAATCGAGAGACTGTAGATGCATTGGGGCATTTCGGTTTGGCTCGATCGATCGAAGAATAGATTTGATCGATCGAAAATCGATCAGATTGCGTTTTTCTGCAGTTTTCCAACTCAGCCCTAACTCTTTAAAACGTTTAAGGTTTTTATGTTTTTGCCCTAGGTATATAAGGCAAAACCCTAGCCACGTTTTTAGTGTTGCTTCAGTTGTATTGTTGCTCATACATTGCTGTTTTGTGTAAATCTCTTGTGAGATCTAGAGGAGCTTTCCTTTACACAAAGCTTAGGATTTTCTAGATGGAGATTACTTCAACATCTTGATGATCAACTTGGTTGCTGCCTTTGAAGCTTAAAGAATATCAAGCGTGGGTGCTTGTAGCTGATTGAAGAATTCAAGAAAGAAGGAGTCCGTGGATTCGGAGCTTGCACGGGGTCGTGTCAGTAAGTTCTACTGGTAGGTAGCATTAGGAAATCGAGCGGGGAGCTTGTAAGTCCTTTTGTAAGAACTTCAATTCTTTCATAGTGAATTTAGGTTTGCCTTGAGGATCGGTGGGTAAAATCCTCCCCAGGTTTTTTACCGGTTTGGTTTTCCTGGGTGATCATATCGTGTGTTATTTATTATTCCGCTGCTATATATATTTTCATGATATGATTGTTTGATTGTTTTAACCTAGAATTGCTTAATTTGACTAAGTAACAACTTGGCTAATTAACTAGGCTACTCAATCTGGTTGTGTGTTAAGGGGTCTAAAACCGTTCACATACGGATGTCTTTGACACTGCACTTTTGCTATGCCGAAGCATACAGGTGTCATACTATGATTGGCGGGCAACAGTGGTGAGATGGTCATTTATGCCTTTCTCCTAGGATTTTCTAGTCCTACCCGTCAAAAAGAGTGATATGAGTGTTAAGTTTGAGAGATAACTTAATCTTACTCATCACAAACAAGAGCCACAAAGCTCACTTGCTTAGTTGTGCATAGAGATGCTCATCTAAGCTACAAGAGATACAAAGTTTAGAAAACTTTGTTTCATTGGCCATCCAAGGTATACAAATACCAAAGTACACAAAACACACACTGTTTTTGTATTTTTCTGATTTTTCAATTTTTTTTTTTATTTTTATATCAAAAAAAAAAATAAACAAAACTGAAACTAAACAAACAAAAACATGTTATCAAAGCGAAGCAAAAACTAGACTGACTCAGCAAAAATGCGAAACACACAAGTAATGCAACAAACAAGAAAAACAAGAAGGGAAAAGAAAGTGATGAAATCACTTAGAGTCCTTTTTCTTCCACACCTTGAAAGAACCTTTCCTTTGATTGAATCCTTGAACCGGCGGTGAGGGGGAAGAATTTAAACCGTTCAAGTTCGAAAGGAACATGAGGGCTTTCAGAAGATCTCCAAGAGGAGCAAGAGAGGATTGAAGCTGAGTCTGGCTTCTAGATGCTATCATGCCATTGCTCTGTTGAGTGGCTAGCCACTTATAGCAATTTGGTCGAGTATGACCGGCAGCTCCACAATGATGACATAGATGCTGCTTCTTTTGTTTAGGCTTTTGAGAGTTAGCCTTCTTAGCCCTAGGGTTTTTAGCATTATTCTTATCTTGCTTAGGGGGTACTCCTAAGATAGATTTACCCTTGTCTAAGTTCTCACTAGCTAATTCAGTTTTAACATTAATGTTTTCAATTTCAGTGTTATTAGCAGGAGGAACAAAAACAGTATTGCTAGTAGAAGCAGTATTAGAGAAAGAAATACCATACCCCAAACCAGTTCGATCCGAAGCAGATTTTTCTGATTGCTAAGCATCTCATCAAGCTTTGCACTTGAAGTCCTCTCCAATTGAGCTCTGACTTGAAACAGCTCCGCTTCAAGCTTCGTGGTCTTCTCAGCCAAAAAGTTGTTCTCAAATCTCAGTGCTCCAATAGTTTGATTCGCCTCATCAAACTTTGTGGACAACTCTTCACGATCAAGTTCCACATCACTGAGCTTCTTGGTGGCCAGCCTATATAATTTCTCATGCTTCTCAGAGAGCTTGTAAAGCTTCTCATAGGCTGAATGGATATCATCTTGATCATCCATCTTCTCAAATTTGGACTCCACCAATTCTTCTTCTTCAACAATCCCTTCAGTAGGATTGATTGTGGCAGTGAAGGCATTTAAGATTCCGTCATCCTCATTGTCGGAATCATCTTCAGGCTCAGTGTCACTTAGGGTTACAGCAAGTGCCTTGCTTTTCCCAATGCTCTTGAGATATGTAGGACACTCATGTTTCATGTGTCCGAACCCATGACACCCAAAACACTTTGGTCCTACAGGAACAGTATACTGACCGCCCTCCTTAGCATCCTTCTTCCCTTTGTCTTAGCTTTTAAACTGAGAAGAACTGGACTGCCTGCGGTCCTTGTCGAAGCTCCTTCCATTGGCATTCTTCATAAACTTTTTGAACTGCCGGGTGATGTAGGACTTCATCTTGGAATCTTCATCATCAGAAGACTCATCTGTATCACTGCACTTCACCTTCAAGGCCATGCTTTTGCCTTTACTAGACTTGCCAATCCTAGATAACCCTATCTCATAGGTTTGCAAGTTTCCAACCAGCTCAGTCAAAGGAATCTTGTCAATGTCCTTTGATTCCTCTATCGCTGTAATCTTGGCATGGAATCTCTCGGGTAGAGATCTGAGCACCTTCCTTACAATCTTGGGTTCAGAGACGGTTTCCCCAAGATTGAAGGCTGAGTTCACTATGTCCTTGAGCTTGACATAGAACTCATCAAACGACTCATCCTCCTCCATCTTAATTTCTTCAAAGCTTGTAGTGAGCCTTTGAAGCTTTGAATCTTTGACAGCCTTTGTTCCTTCATAGGTTGTCTGGAGGATGGTCCAGGCCTCCTTAGCAGTTTCAGTTGAGGATATCTTCTTGAACTCCTCATTGGTGACTGCGCTAAATAGGGCATTTAACGCTCTGCTGTTGAAGTTAGCCGCCTTGATCTTTGCTTCATCCCAATCGGCCGGCGCTTCTTTTGGCTTAGTCCAGCCAATCTCTATAGCTTGCCACACCTTTTCATCTAAAGACTGCAAGAAAGCTCTCATGCGTACTTTCCAGTATGCATAGTTAGTGCCATCAAATAAAGGAGGTATAATTAAAGATTGTCCTCTATCCATGACAAACAGGGGTCAATGGATCAACACAGCAAAGATTAAACCTAATCAGAGTGCGCTTGCTCTGATACCACTTGATAGGCCACAAACTGAATGACCCCTTGTGACTAAACCAATTAATTAATTAGCCAAGTTATTAATTTATCATGCAATTGGGTGGAAGCACAAACAAATCACCAAAACCTAAGTATGCAGCGGAAATTAAATAACACGGTGATTTGTTTACGAATGGGGAAAACCCTTGCGGCAAAAACCCCACCGGGTGATTTTTAGGTCACCACTCCCGAAACTCCACTATTATCAAATCAAGCGGTTACAAGTAAAGGAATCCCAAGTACCTTACCAACCTACAGTTGAACCCTTACCCCAATACCCAATTGGACTTGATCTGTAGTGACAGTTCCCCGTTTTGACGCACGGCTCCCAAGTACGTGACTAACCAATGCGCGGATCCCAGTACGCGACTTCAAACACCAACTTAGAAGGAGAGGTTGACTACAAAGTTCTTCAGTTCATCCTACACGATGAAGATCAGGAAGATGCTTGGTCACAAAACCCTTTGGTGCAAATACACAGCAACTTCTTCAGAGAAGATGAACTTGGTCAAGAACTTCGTCTTTTTGATCACAAATTGGTTGAACAGAGTTTGCTCAATGCTTGTGCAACTTGTGTCCACTTTGACAGCTCTTAAAATAATCCTTTTATATGTCTAGGGTTAGGAGAAAAGAAGGCCCAAAGACACATTCACGGATCCCAAGAAATCAGATCAGAAAATCTGATTTTATAAATCTCGACAGATAGCAGGTGTGGAGGAGCTATCGAGTAGGTGTCGAGCTTTAATGATTTTGCACTTCAGCTTGTTTTTCTTGGACAGACTTGATGACTTCAACACTTGATCTTGAAACCTTGTTTCTTGAAGTATTAAAAACACCTAGAACTACCCAATTACAAGTAGAGTGCGTTTTGTCAAAGAATTAGCCAATTTACATAAATAAGTGACATTTGTTCTTAACAAGTGAAAACACATATGTCCTAATAGCTATTACTGATGCTGCTGTAGACATCAAAATTTTATGATGTATTCGCATTTGTTTGATCGATCATCATTGAATATTTGTGTCTAGTTAATTTCCAATTGATGATGTGTCAATAGAGGACAGTCAACAAACGAAATCAAGCCACGTGGCAAGCCCATTAGTTACTACGACGCACATAGCAATGGCATGTGTTCAAGCCATGGGGTTGTGTGAAATATGAAAGCCATGTGGCAATGTTAGAATAAAAGATGCACATGGAAAGTTCTTATTAAATACATGACCAAAATTAAACTCAAATTCAAAATTTGTAATTAAATCTCAATAAATACTGAGTGAAAATTCCAAATTAATGACCATTGAGTCGCCTATAAATATAGGCTTCTCGTATGAGGAAAAAAAAGATAGACACTTAGAGAGAAAAACCCTATCGAAACTTTGTCAAAATAGAGAGTCATCTCTAAGTCCAAAAGAGCATCACCGATCCCTCAAAATCAAGGCTCATTCCTACTTCTTCAAATCAAATTAAGGATTTTCCATCATGTTCCTTTGATTTGGTACGAGATTAAGCCAACGTCTCTTGCATCAAATCAAGTACATACGTTCAACTACTCATTAAACTCGGAGACTAGAATGCACGCTTCAAGATCAAGCTTCATAGCTCTTTGGATTTTAAAGCTTCTTAGAGATCGAATCAGAGGAGTTTATTTTATTCTATCATTTTAAAGAGTTTTATAGATAATTGTACTCACTTCCATATCAATCAATGTAAATTGATCATTTGGTACATTGTTTCGCGACAGTGTTATTTATCTCTTCCGAAATATTTTTTTGTACAAATTTCAAGAACGCTTGGTGGGAGTCCATTCTAGAAATCTTCATTTCTCCAATCTACCCATATCAATGGCCTCAAAGAAGTCTAAGATACCCATGAATGCAACCGAAAAAGTTGGAGGTTTAATAAGCAACAATACTGCCACGGGTCCTAGTTGATTGCTTAAAATTACACTATTACTTTAGTTTCAATAGGCAACATCACAAAAATTTTATGTTTAATTACATGTAAATATATGAGTTTAAAAGATATCTCTTATATATATTCTTAATGTGTATTTTTCTCTTAAAGGGAGATTAAAACTAGTCAATTAATCATGCAGACATGCAACGAAGAGAATCCAAGGGTCAAGATCAATTGGGGCATGACTTCTAAGCACAAAAGAAAAAAAAAAAAGGGGTACTGGAATTAAAAAGGGATGAAAAATATTCGTTCAAGTCAAAATTGGAAAAATCCTGATATGGATACATTCTGCTTTGTTTTAGTATTTTTGCCATAACTTATTGCATAAATGTCCAAAAGTAGAAAATATTCAACGTTTTAGCTTAACACAGATTCAAAAAAAAAAAAAAAAAATCGTTTTGGAGGCCAAAAGTGGGATGGAAGTTGATAGCAGATACAATTCCAAAAATCACTGATTTTACATCCTAAATTTGTGGGATTTTCTCTTTAGCTTTTGGAGGAGGCTGACACAATAGAGGAGGAAAAGTCCTAGAACATTTTTTAAATCTTTTTTTCTTCTTCTTTTAGAGGTTTAGCGTTGTTTTTATTGATTTCTTTTGCCTAACTACGTGTGGCTAAATCTCTAGATAGGGTTGGAGGTGAAACCTAATATTTTTAACGTGTATTCTTGGTGTTAGAACATATGTGATTCAATGTTAGGAACATATGTCAATATTTTATGTAATTGTTTAATCCTTTGAGAAAACGCACTTTACTTGTAATTGGGTAGATCTAGGATGTGTTTACTACTTCAAGGAACAATGTTTCAAGTTCAAGTGTTAAAGCCATACAAGTCTGTTCAAGAATCAAGTGAGAAAGTACTGGATTTTAAAGCTCGACAGCTAGCATCTATCGAGGTTTAAAAGCTGTTTCAACCCATGGCTCGACAGCTATCTCGATAGATGGCTATCTATTGAGGTTTATGAAACTCAGTTTTTTAGAACTGTTTTTCATCCAATCTGTGGATGTATGTTTGGGCTTTCTTTTCTCACAACCCTAAACATATATAAGGATTATTTTAAGGGTCTTCAAAGATTGCACAGTTGCGCAAGTGTGAAGCAAAGTTTTGTTCATGCAAATTGTGACCGGAGACAGAATTTGCCTTAGTTCATCTTTCTCTTGAAGAAGCTGCTGTGTTTGTACACCGTAGGGTTTTGTGACCAAAGAGCTTCTTAATCTTCATCGTGTGATGAACTGAAGAACTTTGCAGCCAACATCTTTCTCAAGTTGGTGATCAAGTCGCATACTGGGATCCGCGCATCTATTGGTTAGTCATGTATTGGGAGCCGTGCATTGAAAGGAGAGATTGTCACTACAAAACAAGTCCAATTGGGTATTGGGGTAAGGGTTCAACTGTAGGTTGGTATAAGGTATTAGGATTCTTTTACTTGTAACTGCTTGTTGTGATAATAGTGACGTACTGGGAGCCGTGCATTGAAAGGAGAGATTGTCACTACAGAACAAGTCCAATTGGGTATTGGGATAAAGGTTCAACTGTAGGTAGGTATAAGGTACTGGGATTCCTTTACTTGTAACCGCTTGCTGTGATCATAGTGAATTCTTGGGAGTGGTGACTTAAAATCACCCGGTGGGGTTTTTGCCGTGTTGGTTTTCCCCATTCGAAAACAAATCACCCGTGTCAATTTAATTTCCGCAGCATTTAGTTTAATTGGTGATTTTTTTTTTGGTGTTGTCACGCATATTGTATGTTAATCTGATTAAATAATCAACTTGGCTAATTAATTGGTTAATTTATCACAAAGGGTCAGTACATTCTTGGCCTATCAAGTGGTATTAGAGCAGGCACACTCTGATTAGGGTTAATCTTTGCTGTGTGATCCATTGACCCCTCTTGTCATAGTTGCAACCGGCTTGAAGAGATCTTTGCTTTCAAATACATCTTGTTTTTCTAATCTCTACTTGTTTGAGTGTATTAGAAAATGCAAGTCTAAAAGTTATTTGAATTCTATTATGATGACTATTGGAAAAGATCTCAGCTTGACAAAGAAGAAACTAGACTTTCTCAGAATGAAAATGTGCAAAGGAGTTCGTCTGAGAAGAGTGAAAATTAAAGGTGTATTTCATAAAAGGCAGATGAGAGAAAACACCATTCCTACTGATCTGTCATCTAAGCATGAAGTGTGCTTCATGATGAAGTTTGCATCTAAGGTTAAGGACACGTGCTTGTGGTACCTTGATAGGGGCTGCTGAAGACACATGACTAGAAACCGATGATCTCTTCAAGGTTTTCGAGTCTAAGAAAGGTGGTAATGTTACTTTTGGTGATGGGAGCAAATCACAAATTAAAGGAAAGAGAATCATCTCTCTACCTAGACTACTAGACATTGCAAATGTTCTATATGTAGAAGGTCTGAGAGTGAGCTTGTTGAGCATAAGTCAGATATGTGATCAAGACTTCATGGTACTATTCTCAAAGGGAAAATGCCTTGTCATGGATGAGTCTAGAAAGAAGCTTATAAGTGGTGTTCACATATCTGACTTGGTTCCTGATGCTGATATTATGTGCAATAACATTCATTTACCAAATGAAGATCTATGGCACCAAAGGATAGGACAAGCTAGTTACAAACATCTTTCAATTGTATCTAAGCATGAGTCAATGTTGGGGATACCAAAGCTCAGTAGAGTGAGCAATGTGGTGTGTGGACTATGTCAGCTTGGGAAACAGATGAAAGTTAAACATTCGGGCACTCAGACATCTGCTACATCCAGACCGTTGGAGCTACTACATTTGGATCTTATGGGTCCAACTAGAACTGAGTCTCTTGGTGGAAAGAGATACATCATGATTGTGGTAGACGACTTCACTAGGTACACTTGGGTCATACTCCTACGATCCAAGTTTGGTGCTCCTAAGCACATTGAAGCTTTGTGCACAAGATTACAGAATGAGAAGAGCCCGAAGATTGATCGAATTCGAAGTGATCACGATAAAGAATTCGAGAACTCATATGTGGAGTCCTTTTGTACAAGATCAGGTATATCTCAAGAATTCTCTGCTCTTATTACTCCTCGGTAGAATGATGTAGTAGAAAGGAAGAACAGGGTTATTCAAGAGATGGCTAGAGCCATGTTGCATAACAAGGATGTGGCTAGAAACCTGTAGGGAGAAGCCGTTAACACTGCTTGTCATACGGTTAATTGGGTGTATTTTAGACCAAGTACCAAGAAGACTCCATATGAGTTATGGAAGGGAAGGACGCCAAATGTTAAGTATTTTAGAATCTTTGGAAGTACATGTTTCATTCTCAAGGATAGAAAGAATGTGGGAAAATTTGACTTCCGAAGTGATGAAGGAATATTTCTGGGATACTCCTCTACAAGCAAGGCTTATCGGGTATATAACAAAAGAACCATGAAGGTAATGGAAACAGTGAATGTTGTCATTGATGAATCCTCAGAATCTGGTTCTGATAAATTTAGTGAGGAAATCCCTAAAGAAATTCTTCCTCCTGAGCCCAAGGAAGTTCAAGAAATTGTTGAACAAGAACTTGCATCTCCAAGTACTCCCGATACTCCAACTATTGTAGAAGATTTAGCTGACATATCTACTTCACCTGATTCTGAATCTCACGAGGAGAAAGGACCTTCCTCCAGGATCAAATTGAATCATCCTCCTGAAGTTATTAAGGGAAACATGAATGAACTTACACTAAGGAAGCGTACAGTTGATAAATGTGTTGCTAACTTTGTGTTTTATTTTTGTTATTTGTCGCAGGTTGAACTCACTAAAGTTGAGGAAGCTCTTTAGGATGAAAGCTGGGTTGAAGGTATGCATGATGAACTGCTTCAGTTTCAGAGGAATGATGTCTAGACTTTGGTACCTAGACCGGAGGGTGAGCACATCATCAGCACAAAGTGGATATTCCGCAATAAAAATGACGAGGAGGGTAATGTGATCCGCAACAAGGCTCGTCTTGTAGCTCAAGGATACTCACAAATGGAAGGAGTAGACTATGATGAGACATTTGCTTCGGTAGCCCGTATGGAGTCCATCAGAATTCTCCTAGCCTTGGCATGTCACTTAAGGTTCAAGCTCTATCAAATGGATGTGAAGACTGCTTTCTTGAATGGGCTCCTTAAAGAAGATGTCTATGTGGCTCAACCAAAAGGATTCATTGATCCACACTTTCCGGATCATGTGCTGTACTCAAGAAGGCACTCTATGGGTTAAAGCAAGCCCCTAGAGCTTGGTATGATCGGTTTACACAATACTTGGTGTCACATGGGTTCACACGAGGAAAAGCAGATCAAACTCTCTTCATAAAAAGGGAAGATGGCGAGTTGATAGTTGCTCAAGTCTATGTTGATATCATCTTTGGGTCAACTAAGGATGAACTTGCTCATAGCTTCTCAAAACTCATGCAGGCCGAGTTCGAGATGAGCATGATTGGAGAGCTAACTCACTTCCTTGGATTGCAGATTCGTCAACAAGATTTAGGTATATTCCTATCTCAATCTAAATATGCTAAAAATCTTGTGAAGAACTTTGGTTTGGAATCTACTAGTTCTGTTAGAACCCCTATGAGCCCAAATGTTAATCTCATTGTTGACTTGTTAGGTAAAAGTGTAGATTCATCTCTTTATAGAAGCATGATAGGTAGTCTTCTTTACCTTACTGCTAGTAGACCTAACATTAGTTATAGTGTGGGAATGTGTGCTAGATATCAGGCTAATCCCAAAGAGTCTCATATGATTGCTTTGAAAAGAATCATAAAGTGTGTCAAAACCACTGCCGACTTTGGTGTGTGGTACAGCAAGGACACAAATGATGTCTTAGCTGGGTGTTTTGATGCTGATTGGGCTAGGAATGCTGATGATAGAAAGAGTACATCGGGGGGTTGTTTCTATATGGGTAATAATCTTGTTTCCTGGATGAGCAAAAAGCATAATTCCTTCTCTTTATCCACTGCAAAAGTTGGGTGCAAGCTGAGTACATCATTGCCAGTAGCTGTTGCACCCAACATCTATGGATGCAAAAACTCCTCCATGATTACGGTATTTGTCAAGAGCATCTTGTCATCTACTGTGACAATACCAGTGCCATCAACATCTCTAAGAATCTGGTTCAACATTCTTGAACTAAACACATAGAGATTCGACATCACTTCATTAGGGAGCTTGTCGGAGATGGTACTTTTACTCTTGAGTTTATTCACACTGATGATCAGAAGGCTAATTTGTTTACCAAACCTCTTGACAGCAAACGGTTTGAATTCCTTCGCCAGAGCATTGGTGTCATCTCCATGGATTGATCTCTCCTTCTCCTTCTTCTTCCTCTTGCATTTGCATCTAGTTTTATGCATTGCTTTGTTTAACGTGTTTTTGTTTGTTTTCTTTTCAGTTTTGCTTTATTTTGTTTTTCATATAAAATAATAAAAAAAATTGAAAAATTTGAAAAATACAAAAACAGTGTGTGTTTGTGTACATTGGTACTTGTGTACCTTGGATGGCCATTGAAACAAAATTTTGTATCTTTTGTAGCTTAGATGAGCATCTCTACGCACAACTAAGCAAGTGAGCTTTGTGGCTCGTGTTTACGATGAGTAAGGTTAAGTGATCTCTTATACTTAACACTCGTATCACTCTTTTTGACGGGAAGGACTAGAAAATCCTAAGAGAAAGGCATAAATAACCATCTCACCACTGTTATCCGCCAATCATGAAATGACATTTGTATGCTTCGGCATAGCAAAAGTGGAATGTCAAATGCTTAACATCATTGGGTATTTCTTTTCTATCTCTTATATGCCCATGCATGGTTTGCTTAAAAGAAAAATATGCAAAGAAAAATAAAAAGCAAAAAGAATAAAATGCTTTATATATGATTGCAAGCGTGTATTCTAGGAGATGTGGGAGTTATAAGATGTACCTCGAAGGTGATAGTCCCCATCAAACAGTTATGATTGTGTGAGTTAAAGTGATTTTCTCATATCTCAAATCGTCATAACATGTAAACACTTATGCAATCTTGCAATGTTTTTCACACACAACACGCAAAATTGTTTGCTACTTTTGATAGATGTGCAGGTACAATGTGATTTGGTCATCTTAAGGAATACATGTGTTAATGTATGCTCACTAAACTGTCTTAACTTGTTTGCGAAATATAAAATTGGTTAGACTTGTTTAGTGCGTGTGTGTGTTTTGGGATCTATGTGCTTAACATTTTTCTTGATTGAGAGATGATTTTAAGAGCTTAAAATGTTGTTTAGGTCTTTGGTTGAGTAGTATGTTTGATTGCATTCATATCTGTGTTTTTCTCTTCTTTGAAAAACTGTTTTTAAGCAATCTCGATAGCTTCTCAATAGCTCTCGACAGCTAGGCTATATATCGAGACCCTTCAGCTGCTTTTTATTGCATTCTTGATAGCTCTCAATAGCTAGTTTGATCCATCGAGAAACTTTCTGTCCTCTCGATAGCTGCCTCGATCCATCGAGAATCCTTGCTGTGAACACCCCTCGTTAGATCCTCGATAGCTAAAAGGCGCATTTTAAATCTCGATAGCTCTCGATCGATTGAGGTTTATGAATTTTCTATATATAGGTGCCTCGCGATTTCAGATCTATTCTCTTCGATCTCTCTCGATTGTTTTGAGTCTTTTCACCTCCCAAACTCCTCTCTCTTACTTCAAACTTCATTCCCAAGAGTTCTTTGACCTTAATCTTGTTCTTCTTCACTAGTAAGGTCCTTAATCCCTCTCTTCATTATGCATTACACATATTGTGACCTAACTTTTGGGGTTTTTGGAAAGTTTTGAGATTTTTCAAAATCAATGAAGTTTTTGCTATTTTTTTGGGATGGGTTTTGTATATTTGATCATAAATGATCATGCATTGCATCACATGTGCATTATAACAATGTTTCATGCATTTTAGATGTGTGTTTACTTTGTTGCTATGTTGTGTGCTGGTAAGTTTGGTTTGGGCTGAGCCCATGATGTATTTAAATTTGCATGTCACATGTTCATGCATTTTCATGCATACGTACCTACATGTTTTTATCTTTTGATATTAAACTTGTTTGGTGCTTTTCTGATTGTCTCTCTCTCTCTCTCTCTTTCCCTAGTTCATATTTCTCTTGAAGAAGCTACTGTGTTTGTACACCACAGGGTTTTATGACCAAGGACCTTCTTAACATCATGTGATGAGTTGCAGAACTTTGCAACCAACATCTTTCTCCAGTTGGTGATCAAGTCACGTACTGGGATCCACGCATCTATTGGTTAGTCACGTACTGGGAGCCATGCATTGAAAGGAGAGATTGTCACTACAGAACAAGTCCAATTGGGTATTGGGGTAAGGGTTCAACTGTAGGTTGGTATAAGGTACTGAGATTCCTTTACTTGTAACCGCTTGTTGTGATAATAGTGAATTCTCGGGAGTGGTGACCTTAAAATCATCTAGTGGGGCTTTTGTCGTGTTGATTTTCCCCATACGAAAACAAATCACCCGTGTCAATTTAATTTCCGCTGCATTTAGTTTAATTGGTGATTAGTTTGTGCTGCCACGCATATTGTATGTTAATCTGATTAATTAATCAACTTGGCTAATTAATTGGTTAATTTATCACAAGGGGTCAATACATTCTTGGCCTATCACTTGGGATTATCTATGTGCTTTCTATAGATTGATGATTGAAATTTGAGATTAACTTACTATTTGGAATCATTGCATGTTGACAAGTCCTTAAGATTTCATATATATATCGAATGCTTTAACTCTTTGATTCGTTATGATCTTAGAGTATATTGAATGCTTAATCTCTCCTATAACATGTCAATTAAATTAGTTGTTCAACCACTCATATTTAATCTAGTTTACACATTGACACCACAGGAGTTCAGAAAGCACAATGTACAAATCATCAACAACCTAAAGAATAACTACCATTATAAATATGGAGATGATGTTTGTGGACTTAAAACTCTTTAGCCCAAAAGAGAGTGTGAATTCTCTTTTACATCAAAATATTAGAAACAACACTTTTCTACAGGTATTTTTAGTACGAGAACTTCCATGTTGCTTTCGAAGTGTTTCTTGCAGACCACGATCATCAATTGGATTATGGTCGAGCCAATTGGATTTGGATGTCACATAAGGATGGATTCAACTTTCATCAAATAAAATATCAAGAGAATGTGAAGCAGCATAATTGGGAAAAATAAATATGAAGGTGATGAAAAGTTTGCATATCATAATAAATAAAACAGATGATTTGATGAAGGAAGCTTAACATGTAATATGTAACCTAGCTGAAAGGTTAGTCTCATTAACATCAACATTGGCATACATTTTCTATCATTAAAAAGAAAAGAAAAAGAAAAACGAAATATTTTCTTCTCATTTGATGTGAAACATACTATTGTTCAAAATTCATATTTGTTGAAGTTCAACCAACATCTAAGTCATATTCAACTAAAGTAAGAATAATCGTGGGTTGGTACATTTTATGGCTCGTCATTGTTGATAATCGGTATTAGTATTAAAAACTTCAAAAGTTGCATGGAAGCTCACCTACCAAAAATAGTTGTAGAAAAGTGTCATGTTTCACAATTTGATGAAAAAGGAGAATTCCCACTGTCCTTTGGGTTGATGAGTTTTATGGCCAAAATCATCATGTCCATCTGCTAGTTAATTAAAACCCCTACTTTTAGGCCCGGTCAAAATTTGAATTTCATACAAATTTCATTATTTCTACATTCTCTTTCTCTTGATTATTCACAACCTGATTTCCTTACCACAAATTTGTCTTTGAACAACACAATTTTGTGGAGGTCGAGGGTGGTAATATGTCACAGTCTAGGGGGAGAAAGCGAGCAAGTCAACAGAGCTTCTCTATTCTACATACTAAAAACTCATAGATAGATAATCTTAGTCTCTTAGTCTCTACTTTAAGAAGCAAAAAACGTTTCCAATTTCAAACGTCTAAATTCTAAGAAAGACCATTGAAAGTATTTGTTGATTTCATTTGTTTATAATTCGATAGTTGCAATTGAGAAGGGAGAATTTAAACCCTAAATATTTTATTTAAAAATACTCAAAAGGTGACAAAACTACAATATTCTTAGCATTACGATTATAATAGATGTTATATCATAATTATCAAATTTCTTATTTAGACAAAAAAGATTATGTCTAACTTTCTCGAGCATTGCACTGGTTACCGGCTAGTATATAATAATTGAAAAAGATCTGTAAACTAATTATAGTAATAATGATAAATATAATAATTCAAAAGGTGAGTTCAACCTCTCCTATATAGTATTTTCTTTATTTTCTATTTTACACTATAGACGGGCATGCTGCCTATACTAACTTTGGATAGTTTTCGTAGGTGGTTATTTTTCTAGACTTTTCCCCCCTTCTCTAGAGGGAAGTATTCAATTCGTTTCAAGGAGAAAATGAACATTTCAGGTGGCTAATAGCTTGCCATTTAAAGCTAAGAAGTTAGGGTGATATATAGTAGTAATAATCTTATCTTATAGAATAATGGACCAAAATAAAAGAAATGTTATAATCCTTTAGAGTTATTAGCATAATTCAATCATAAAGTTGTTAAAAATTTATCCTTCCATGGTCAATGAAATTTATTTAATCTTAACTGGTCATCAACGGTTTGATTGTAACAATAAACTATTAATTAATTAGTGAAGGAGGAAGCATGAAAGCTAATAATAGTATAGAAGTTGAAGTGTAAACAGGAGAGTTGTTAGCAACCATGAATAAAATTAGTTAATATCAGTTGGATAGCTTTAGTGGTGATGAGCTCAGGTAGTGTAGTATAAATAGCTTCAAACCAAATAGGGAAACCATCATACCGTACAACAAATTGGCAATAGCAAGGAAACAAAGAACAATAAAATGGGAAAGAATTTGAGCATTGTAGCAATTTGCTTGCTATTGTTGTTGGCATCCACCAGTGCCGGGCAAGTCTTCGACGTGAAATCATATGGAGGACAACCTAATGCCGATATCACCCAGGTATAAATATGTGTGGCACAATTAACTATACCTAATTAACATGAAAAGTGGGTTCTAGTTAACTTAACTAGTAAAGTCTTTCAATGTCAAATAAAAGTACTTGGGTTCAAACTCTGCTTACACTAAAAACTCTTTGGTGTCTTGACCAGATGATAAAACATTAACATGAAAAATGATTGTAATATACTGATTTCGATTTTTCATAATGTGTTTATTAGGCTTTGACGAAAGCTTGGAAAGCTGCATGCGCAATTGCAGGAAGTAAAGTTGTGATTTCAGCCGGGACATACAAGCTTGGTGTAATGACTTTATTAGGTCCATGCAAAGGTGCTATCGAGTTTAACCTTCAGGGCACCCTACAGGCCCCATCAAACGTTGCCTCCTTCAACGGTAAAGACTTTTGGGTTTCTTTTCAACGTATCGACAGTCTCACTGTGTCAGGTGGTGGAGTTTTCGATGGCAAAGGACAAATGGCATGGAAAAAAAATAATTGTGCTGAAAAGTACAGCTGCAAAACACTTCCTATCATAAGATTTCAATCTTAATAATTAGCATTTAAATTCCATTATATTTATGTAGATATATATAGACACTACAACTTTAAGAACTTTAACCATCACGAAATACTAATTCAAGCACTTATTCGTTTAATGATGTTAAGGATATTATCATATTATTAATAATTTGATGTAAGATTTATATAGTGAGGTGTCACAACTCACCAAAAAATATAATTTCAAATTTATATATGAGAAAGTCCAAATACGGAATATGGACACAACTTCTGTGCCATGACCCTAACTTGTGCAATTGTGTGTAATGGAGAAAAAGTGGTGATTAAAGGTGAAAGCGATGGTTCACCAATCATACTCGCATATAACATCAAGCTGTGACAAATTGTTTGGTCCAAAAAACCTTTTTCATATAATATTGTTAAAGTAGTACCAACCACATTCATTGATATATATTTGTAATTTTTTTTAACATAGTAATTCAAAGAAGTGTTATCATTTTACTATAATATATTTAAATGAAAATATTTTAAGCAGAATATTTAAATGAAACTATGGCGTTCATATTTGGTGTTTTGATTTATCTAACTTGTAAACATGAACAGAATATAAGGTTTGATTTCGTCACAAATTCAATAGTCCGTGACATTAAATCGAAGGATAGCAAATTTTTCCACATAAACGTTATGGGATGCAAGAACTTGCAAATCCAACATGTTACTATAACTGCACCTGGAGATAGCCCCAACACTGATGGAATCCACATCGGACGTTCATCTAAGATCACCATCACCAATGCCAATATTGGAACAAGTGACGATTGCATCTCCATTGGTGATGGAACATAATATGTTACTGCTAACCAAGTAACTTGTGGACCTGGCCATGGTATCAGCATTGGAAGTCTTGGAAGGTACCAGAATGAGTAACCTGTTTCAGGAATTAGAGTAATTGGTGGCACCCTTAGCAGTACAGAGAATGATGTTAGGATCAAAACATAGCCTTCTTCCCCTCCTGGGAGTGCTTCTGATATGCATTTTGAGAATATTATCATGAACAATGTTGCCAATCCCATCCTCATTGATCAAGGCTACTGCCCAAACAATCAATGCTCAAACAAGGTTATTATAAACATCACAAATATATACACTCATTCTGATGTTAAAAGTTAAAAAAAGAAAAACAAATTACAAATACTAATATCAAATTCTTGTGTGGGTTTTTGTTTGTTTGTTTTGCTTTCAGTCTCCCTCGAAAGTTAAGATCAGCAATGTTAGCTTCAAGAAAATTAGAGGCACTTCTTCAACAAAGGAAGCTGTGAAGCTTATTTGCAGTAATAGTGTACCATGCCAACAAGTGGTGGTTGCTGACATTGATCTTGTATACAAGGGCGCAGGAGGATCTGCTACTTCCACTTGTGTTAATGTCATGCCCACCGTTTCGGGCAAGCAGAATCCTCCTGCTTGTACCAGAAAACAATAATAAAATGCCTCCCAAGCTATTGTAACTAATGCGGAATAAGGAAATGCTATTTGCAAATAGGTCATAGGAGTTCTATTCTAAGTAGAATTTCATTTACTTTAGTCTATCACGTTCCCTTTTTCTTTATTTAAATGAAATTGTGGAATGTTGGATAGTAATTTTTAGATTTGTTTGAGTTCAGCCTTTTACTAAAAGCTGCTATGATCTGGAGTGTTGTTGGAGATAGTATTTATTCTGTTATTGTAGCTGGGATATTTCAGAATAAAACAGAAATTGTTATTAAACTCTTTGAAAGTTTTTTTTATTCTTCGCCAAATACATGCTTGTGTTCATGATATGGTAACATTCAATTCATCTGCATGCATGTTTTCAACGCCAAATTAACTTGCTCTCACACTCTTCGACGACGGTAAGATATAAAACTCATAAAACAGACGCCATATATTCAAATTTGGTTCTCTAAATATTGTATATTTTTAATATATATTTCTGTAACAGCTAAATTTTAATCACTTTTATTTTTAAAAATATAATACATATTATTGAAGTTGATTATACCACCAACGCAAAAATTAAGATTGGAAATAAAAACCAATTACATAAATATTTTAGTAAACTTACTTAATTTTCTTACTAAAATGAAGCAATTTTGGATGATTAATCTGCATATTCTAACAAATGATTTACAACGAAATTAAATGATTTCAATTACCTAAATGGTTTGTTGCGTTAACTATTGTCTTTTATTAATAATTTTGTAGCTCAATGATGTAGACACCATATTTTGTCCACCCTCGATTTGTGTGCTAGACCCCGAAAATTACAAAAATGTTATCTTTTCTCCATGGGGCCGCAGAAGAATCTATATTGACGTGGGACAACCCGTTCGGGCATCGCAGCACTCAAATTGCCTTTTAAGGTCAAATTGACCAAAATGTCCCTGGTCAACCATGAGTAGACTGAAAGTCAAAGTCGGCGAAAATCATCCCCAAAAAACATTTTTCATGGTTCTACATCAAGCCCGAGCTACTCGGTGATTTTCGTCAACTTTAACCAAGTTTGACCCGAGGTTGACTCCTAAGGGTACCAGAAACTCTAATTTTGATTTGACTATTAGAACGGGTTGGGACTAGCGCCATTGCAAAGACTATCAAATTACCTTTCCAACGACTATTGATGGGTTGAAATTGGAGTTAAAACGGTTGAGATATCTAGAAAACCATGAAAATTTCTTTAGCACGCTTCTCGAGGCCATAAATTGTGATCCGGCCGTTGGATTTTTAATTTCATTAGTGTTTTGGAAACTAGACATCTAGTGTTTTTCAGGGACACCAAGATCAGCTTAATCTAAATCTGGGAAGACCTTCAAATACGCATCGGAAGCTGGATCGAGCAAAAGGCCAAAACAGTTGATGTTAGCAAGGTGGCCGGCGGTCCTACAAAGTGCACTGGAAGCCGAAGATTCACTTTTCATCTATAAAAGCTTCCAGGCCCCTCAATTTGCCCCAAAAAAAAAAAAGTTGGTAGTTTTCTAGGCAGATTCTCTCTCTCCTCTGTCTAATTTCTCTTCCAAACACCTTTAAACACCTTAGATTCTCCTTTTTCCTCTACAATCGTCAAGGTAGTGCTCTTGCACCCAATCTTCCTTTCTTAGTTCTATACCTTGGATTTGATGTTTAGGGGTGTGGATGCAGATTTTTAGCAACAATCCATACCCTTCTCTTTCTATAGCTTTTTCTTAGCTTTATCTTGCTTAATAAAATGCTTTATTGCTTTTCCATGCTTTATTCTTGCTTCCTAGCATATCTTTATAGTTTTTCTAGCATGTTTCCTTGCTTATGCCATGATTTATTGCTTTGATGTTGTTGGGCTAGCCTTCTTGGGCTAGGATATGTCTAAATTTAATGTTTGTGCTTAGATCCACATGCTTTTAGACTCCTTGCCATGTTTACGCTTAGATGTACATGCCTATGTGTTCTTTGCCATGTTTATGCCTAGATCTACATGCTTTTGTGCTCTTTGCCTTGTCTACGCTTATATCTATATCTTTGAGTGCTCTATGCCTTGTTCATGTTTATAGATCTACATGTTGGTTGCTATGTCTTGTGCTCCTAAAGCCCTTCTACCTCTTGATATCTCTCTTTCTTGTGTTTTGGCCCTTATTGTTCGGGTGTAGATCTAGATCCTGTGGTCTAGGCCTACATCCATACACCTAGGCCTGTATTAAAGGGTTTGGATCATTTCCTTTGCATGTCTATGTTTGCTTACTTGCTCCTACGCTTTATCTCCATGTTAGCCTCTCTAGATCTAGGCTTTGCCTTGCTTTGCGCCCTTCATGGGTTTGTGCTTGTGTGGTCGCATCCATCCCTCCTAGGGATTGATTGGGTTTGACCATTTGTGAGATACACCCCCATGATGTTGGTGTGCTTGATACATACCTTTCTCCGCTTCGCTCGACGTTGATACGTTTTAAATAATATTATTTTCATATCTAAAAAAACAAAAAAAAAAAAAATAGTACTACTTACGTACTATTTACATATTATTGAAGTCTATTATTACTATATCATGTATTGTAAATAGGTGTTACGTAATTCCAAGGAAAACATAACTATTTTTTTAGCTAATACTAATGGTTGTGACTGAAAATAATAAAGCTTTAATTTGCAAAATGTAATAGCAACCAATGGGTCACTTTTAATACAATATTAAGAAACGAGACTAGATCCTTACAACAGCTTAATAATAATTTTAATCAATTTAATCAGATATTAATTGGACAGTTAAGCAATCAGGATTCAAGTTTGACATTGTTCATGGACAAACATTTTCAATGTAGTGAAGAATATACACACCCACATAGAGATTTTATAAGGCAAAAACCCAAACTGTAAAAACACTATGGTACAATACATTATATACTCATACAACGTTCCCATAATAGTAGCCAGTTTAGGAAACTCAGCTCCTTACTTCGCCCATACTCGTAGCTCGTTTAGGAACCTTAGCTCCTTGCTTCGGCTAGCTATTGCTAATGCAGTTGTAGACATCAAAATTCTATGATGTATTCGCATTCGTCTGATCGATCATGATCGAATATTTGTGTCTCGTTAATTTCCAATTGATGATGTGTCAATAGAGGACAATCAACAAACGAAATCAAGCCACATGGCTAGCCTATGAGTTACTACGACGCACATAGCAATGACATGTGTCCAAGCCATGGGGTTGTGTGAAATATGAAAGCCATGTGGCAACGTCAGAATAAAAGATGCACAATGAAAGTTTTTTTAAATACACGACCAAAATTAAATTCAAATCTTAATAAATACTGAATGAAAATTCCAAATTAATGACCATTGGGTCGCCTATAAATATAGGCTTCTCGTATAAGAAAAAAAAGATAGACACTTAGCGAGAAAAACCCAATCGACACTATCAAAATAAAGAGTCATCTCTAAGTCCAATATAGCATCACTGCTCCCTCAAAATCAAGGCTCATTCCTACTTCTTCAAATCAAATTAAGGATTTTCCATCATGTTCCTTTGATTTGGTAAGAGATTAAGCCGACGTCCCTCGCATCAAATCAAGTACATACATTCAATTACTCATTAAACTCGGAGACAATGACGCACAATTCAAGATCAAGCTTCATAGCTTTTTGGATTGTAAAGCTTCTTAGAGATCGAATCAGAGGATTTTATTTTATTCTATCATTTTAAAGAGTTATATAGATAACTGTACTCACTTCCATATCAATCAATATAAATTGATCATTTGGTACATTGTTTTGCGACTGTGTTATTTATCTCTTATGAAATATTTTTTTGTACAAATGTCAAGAATGCTTGGTAGGAGTCCATCCTAGAAATCTTCATGTCTCCAATCTACCCAGATCAATGGCCTCGAAGAAGTCTAAGATACCCACGAATGCAACCGAAAGAGTTAGAGGTTTAATAAGCAACAATACTTCCACGAGTCCCTGTTAAAACTAGTCAACTAATTATGCAGACATGCGACCAAGAGAATCCAAGGGTCAAGATGAATTGGGGCATGAATTTTGAGCATTAAAGAAGTAGAAAAAAAAAGTACTGGAATTAAAAAGGGAAGAAAAATATTTGTTCAAGCCAAAATTGGAAAAATCCTAATATGGATACATTCTGCTTTGTTTTAGTATTTTTGCCATAACTTATTAGACAAATGTCCAAGAGTAAAAAATCGTCAACATTTTAGCTTAACTCAAATTCAAATTCAAAAAAGAAAAAATCATTTTGGAGGCCAAAAGTGGGATGGAAGTTGACAGCAGATACAATTCCAAAAATCACGGATTTTACATCCTGAATTTGTGGGATTTTCTCTTTAGCTTTTGGAGGAGGTTGACACAATAGAGGTTTTTTCTTCTTCTTTTAGAGGTTTAGCATTGTTTTTATTGATTTCTTTTGCCTAACTATGTGTGGCTAACTCTCTAGCTAGGGTTAGAGGTGAAACCTAATATTTTTAACATGTGTTCTTGGATTATGTATGTGCTTTCTGTACGTTTTTTGACCCCTTAAACACAAACAGATTAACCTAGTTATTTAGCCAAGTGATTAACTTAGGTAAATTATTCAGATTTAGGTTAACACAAATAAATCATATCATTGAAACAATGTGGAAAATAAAGAACACAATGATATGATAACCCAGGAAAACCAAACTGGTTAAAAACCTGGGAAGGATTTAACCTAGCTATTCTCAAGGTAAAACAGATCCACTATGAAAGAATTAAAGTTTTACAATAGTGACTTAGACCACTAACATCCTATTACTATCTCAAGTAGAAAACTTACTACCACGACTACGTGACAGCTCCGAGTCCATGGACTACTTCTTTCTTGGATTCACAGCAACCACAAGTACTCCCACTTGTGTTTTTCTTTAAGCTCTTTATGCAGCAACTGAAGCGATCGCCAAGCTCTCAACATCAATCTTGATCTTGATAACCTTAAGTATGTATGAAGTCAAACACTTCTAGATCTCACAAGAGATTCATACACACAGCATAAACAATAACTACAATATGCGGCTAGAGTTTTTCCTTTTATACTTAAGGCAAAACATAAAACCCTACACGTCATATGGGCTTGGGCTGAGTTGGAAATTCTACAGAAAAATAATCTGCAAGAGCTTCAATTGATCGAGTCTAATTTTTGATCGATCGAGCCTTGCAGAAAGTGAATAGTAATTTTCTGCAATCACTCGATTCCAACTTTACAATAAACATACTTTGAGTAGCCTAATTCTAGACTCTAAGTTTTGATCATGGTTTGCCAACATTACACATTGAAGTTCCAATACATTTAGATCCTAAATCCTTAGAACCTAACAAACTCCCCCTTTGGCAATCCGTGATAAAACATATAATAAAACAAAATGCTCAAAGTTACAAAGAACAGCCCATTACAATAAAATACCCAATCAAAACAATTCAACCTAACTACTATTTATCAGTTGCAAGAGTATACAACAGCACGACTGAATCAACCTGTATATTCCTGTAACACTTAACAAACACATAAACACATGTGTGGAAATACAAGTAAAACAAAATAAATTCTTGATTTCACATAACATAAAATAAAAGACATATATCATGAATAACCTCATAAATATAAATCAATAGCCAATGTAGCACAATGTGAAACAAGAAACAGAAATAAAAACATAATGTCTCCCCTTATCATATACAACTCATAAAAAATGAAGACATCAAAATAAATACATCATGAGCCAAAAAAAGAAAAAAAAAGTACAATGTGAAGCACCTAGATACAATCTAAAGCTCCAAAGCTCCAAAACAAAAAAATAATCTCCCCCTATCTCCATCCATATGTACCCTATCTCCATCCATATGTACTCCCCCTTTTTGTGACGAATTGCAAAAGGGCAATCAAGACTCATCATCAAAAGGAGGTGACAGAGGTGACCATCTAAAACTCACCAAATTTGTACGCAAAGCCTGAAGCTCCGTGAGTACGTCCACCAAAAGCTGACCTTGAGCCGCCTGAACTGTCATGACAGTGTCCAACATACGATGAATTCTAGAATCATCCGAAGTAGAAGGTGGAGGAGCAGCAGCAGCAGTCGGATCAATAAACTCATCAGTAGTCATATCACCTGAAGAAGGAGGAGGAGGAGGTGGTGCAACACCTGAAGAAGACTCAACTCTAGGGCGTTTAGAGCTAGCTCTCATCTGAGCAGCTCTCTGCCTAAGGAAGGTGGCACCTATAGGAGCTATAATATGTATAGGCTCAGAAGCAGGAAACTCATCTAAACCTAAATGCAATAAAATCCGACGAATAAAAATCGGGAAGAAAAGAGCATGAGCAGAAGAACTACTCCTATGAACCTCAACCAAGGATCGAATGAAAAGATGAGGAAAACTTATAGGAGCATCTGTCACAAGGGCATACAAAAATGCACATCTCTCAATAGGAATGGTGTGCAAGTGAGAGATGGACCAGATAGAATGGCAAGAAATCCAAAAAAATAGATAATTAATCTTGGTTAACTCATGAGAAGTTAGCCGAGGATCAGTACCCCACTGAATGGAAGTACCAGTTAGATATGACATAATGTCATCAAGTGGAGGGCTCTCATCATAAGGATACACAGGATGCTGTACCTTAGGCACCCCAAGAGCAGAGGCCACTATCGAAGGAGTAATGACATGTTTTTCATCCCGTATCCAACTCTTCACAAACTGAGTGTTGGAATCATTGGAGTGGATAGAGAGGTTTGAGTAGAACTCTCTAATCAAGGTAGCCAAAGGAGGATGGTCTATATCCATCAAAAGCAACCAGCCCCAACGCTCAAAATTTCTCCTCATTTTCGGGTCAAGCTCATCTAAAACAACTTTTCTCTCAACCCACACAGACCTAAGAATGTTCAACTTCTCATAGGTCTCCTGGTTTTTCTCACTAAGAAACCTCTCACTATTAAAAGATGGAGTAGAAGAGGAGGTGGATGTCCTATGGGCTCTAGTCTTCCTAACCATGATGCTAAGGGTTGGACAAGATAGACAGAAAAGAGACAAAAGAAAGAAAAAAAAAAGAAAAACCCAAGGGCAGACTGCATCAGACGTGGTTAGAGCATAAAAAAATAGAAAAGAGCAATCTATATGATGCATGAACAGAATAACCACATGATGCATGCTCTAATGCATTGAAAATAGTCTAAATATACTTTAAAAACACAGAATTGGCTTGAACATAGAGTTTTAGAAAAAAACCCAAACTTTGAAAAACCCAATTTAAAAAATCCCACCAAATTGATCAATTTATCATTACACAAGTTAGATAACAGTATATAATGACATAATTAATCAATTACACAAACCAATTTCATCAAATTAATCTCAATTGAACAAAATCCCCAAATTCGATGAGTTTCAAGCCCCAGAATTTTCAATTCTTCCCAAATCACCAAATTGATCAAATTAAACTATGAGGAACATGTTTACATCATCCAATAACAAAAACCCATTGATCAATTGTGAAAGAAAACATCTCATACATCAAAAACCCCAAAAACTATTAAGTCTGAAAATTTCCCTAAAATGCATGAAAAAATGCGTGAAAAATGAAATTAAACTAAAAAAGAAAGGGTAGAATGGTCTTACTGGTGCTAGTCGACAAAAACCTTGAGAAAAATTTGAGGGAAAATGACAAAAAATTGATAGTGAATTTGGATCGGTCGAAGAGAGAGAGAAAAGATTTTTGAAAAAGTTTGAAATAGTGAAGAACACGTAAAAAGCTTATGTTTTAAAAAAATCTCTGACCGATTTTCGATCGATCGAAAAATAGGTTTGATCAATTGAAAAACATATTCGATTGATCCAACATCAATTGAGCAGCAATCGAGCGAGCAGATTCAAACCAAAATTTTAATCGCAATTTCGATCGGTCAAGCAACAGGTTCGATCGATCGAAAATCTGGAAAAAACAAAATTTTGAAACATAGAGTATTTTAATGTAGAAACTCCTCAAAGCACAATGTTTTATGAATAAAATGCATGAGTATGAGATGAAAGTTTTTCAAAAACCCATGAATTTAACCCAAATCTTCCACAAACATGATTTTCAATCAATTTGTCCTCAAGTCTCAAACTTTAAACACATTTTGCATTAAAATCAAAGAACTTTAATCTTGGATGGCCACCACAAGATCACACATAATAGAATGTACTAAGTTTAGCAAAGAGTAACTTGTGTAGTGTGTGCAACTAGCAAGAGCTTAAGATATATGTGAGGTGATAAGTAAATAGTGATCAATCACAATTTCTACAAAATTCATCATATAAGTTTGAAAGAGACAATCACCTAAAGAGTTACATCATATAACTCTCACATCTCCTAGAATAAAAGCTTGCAATCATGTAAGTTTCTTGATTTGCCTCATAATGTACACACCAATTTTATTTGATTTGAAACTTATTAAAATAGCCAAGATAATATACACACCAATTTTATTTGATTGTGAAGTAATTACAGCCCAATAATATACACACCAATTTTAGCATTTAATCTGAGGCTACACCTTATGTTCTTTTTGTGCATGTGCTATACTTTCTCAAGCACAAAATCTTATGATATGCACTAAGGTGTTCATGATTGGCTAGTAAACAGTGGTGAGATGGTTATTTATGCCTTTCTCATTAAGTTCAAGTCCAACAATCAAAGGCATGTGACTTCAAGATCAAGATCATGTGATCAAAAACTATAAACAACTCCCGCACAACATGCACTACAAAGCTCAAACTAGTAAAGTGCAATAAAATAAGCACATCCAAGCTAAACAAGGTACATAAATATGTTATGTAAAGATAATATGGCCAACCTTGATTACAAATCCAAGATGTGTAATACAAAAGAAATAAAAATCTTTTTGGTTTCAAAAAAAATTATGACCAAAACTAAAAGAACACATTATGCTAAATGATTAAAAATGCAAATGCAATGCATGACAGTGCTTAACTAAGCTATAGAGGGTATACAAACAAGAAATATCAATTTCTTAATTAATCCTTGAGTACATGTACGAACTAGTACATACTCACACAAAATCAAAAATAGCTTAGCAGTATATAACACATACTATTCAAGTTTCTCCACAATGTCAAGCATGTTCTAAATCAAGAGAGAGATATCATAATTCATGTAATCCTCAAGAAAACTAAAACTAGACACAAAATAAAATATTTTTGTCTTTATGAAAATGTTTCAATGTTTTTGGATTTTTGAATAATCAAAACAACCTAAGAAAATAAAACAACCAAAAACTAAAAGAAAACATGTCCACAAATAATTGAAAGAATTAAATCAGGGACAAGTTAGCAACACTCACCTTAGAGAATCTTTTCTCACCCATATAGCACGAGTCTTCGGCTTTGTAGGTGAAAATCCATGAGAAGCAGAGTGTATTTGAGGGATTATACCAATCTTCTAAGAAAGACTGAAATCCTGCAAATTCCTTTCACAAGCCAACAAGGTTAAATTTTTCAAAAGAATATGAAACAATTTGTATGGACTTATGGCAGGAGAAATATCATCACATATCCTAGATTGAAATACAAAATTTTTAAATTTCAATTTATGACAATTAGGACGAATGTGACCGGAGTCACCACAAAAGTGACAAACAGGAACAAATTTAGGAACATCAGTATTCTTAAAAACAAATCTAGTCTCAGATCTTGGTTTTTGCCTCGGCAAAGAACAATTTGGTCTAATATGACCAACAACACCACAAAGGTGACAAGTAGGCACAGACACAGATTTATTATGCTCTCTAACAGTAGGTTTAGACATAGGTTTAGAAACTTCAGTGTCTACATCAGAACTTTTACCTTTGTCTAACCTAGCAAAATAAGCCTTTTCTTTATTATTCCTCTTGAAAGGAGGGATATAAACTTTCTCAGTTTTGGCTTAAGAGAAACATAAACACTTCTGTTATTAATAGCAGGCTTGGTACTAGTCAAATTTTCAATTTTAGGTTTAGATTCAACTAACTCTTGTTCCAAGCTTTTTATCTTCTCATCTTGAGAGGAAATTTGATTTCTCAAAAATTCATTCTTTTCATTAGATTCATCTAATCTAACAACCAATTCCTCTTTTTCAAGATTAGCCAATTTTAACTCTTCCTTGAATTTCTTAGCAATTTTCATAGATTTCAATAATTCCCTACGGAGAGTTTCACAAGCATAAATAAGATCAACAGAAACAACAATGTCCTTTTTATTCAAATCATCACAATAAAAAATAGTAAGACACTTAAAATTATCCATGATAATAGGGATCAAGGATCAACTCTTAGATCAAAAGATCTAAAAACAAGAGCTAACCTGCTCTGATACCACTTGTACGTTTTTAGACCCCTTAAACACAAACAGATTAACCTAGTTATTTAGCCAAGTGATTAGCTTAGGTAAATTATTTAAATCTAGGTTAACACAAATAAATCGTATCATTGAAACAGTGCGGAAAATAAAGAACACAATGATATGATAACCAAGAAAAACCAAACCAGTAAAAAACATGGGGAGGATTTAACCTAGCTATCCTCAAGGTAAAACAGATCCATTATGAAAGAATTGAAGTTTTACAATAGCGACTTAGACCACTAACATCATATTACTACCTCGAGTAGAAAACTTACTACCACGACCACATGACAGCTCCAAGTCCACGGATTACTTCTTTCTTGGATTCACAGCAACCACAAGTACTCCCACTTGTGTTTTTCTTTAAGCTCTTTATGCTGCAATTGAAGCGATCACCAAGCTCTCGACATCAATCTTGATCTTGATAACCCTAAGTATGTATGAAGGCAAACACCTCTAGATCTCATAAGGGATTCATACACACAACATAAACATCAACTACCAAACGTTGCTAGGGTTTTTCCTTTTATACTTAAGACAAAACATAAAACCTTACACGTCATATGGGCTTGGGCTGAGTTGGAAATTTTGCAGAAAAACAATCTGCACGAGCTTCAATCGATAGAGTCTAATTTTTTTATCAATCGAGCCTTGCAGAAAGTAAATAGTAATTTTCTACAATTACTCGATTCCAACTTTACAATAAACATACTTTGAGTAGCCTAATTCTAGACTCTAAGTTTTGATCATGGTTTGCCAACATTACACATTGAAGTTCTAATACATTTAGATCCTAAATCCTTAGAACCTAACACTTTCTATAGATTGATGATTGAATTTTGAGATTAACTTACTATTTGCAATCATTGCATGTTGACAAGTTCTTAAGATTTAATATGATATATATATATGTTGTTGGAAAATCTGGTTTTGTATCTCATACAAAACACACAGCGGAAGCAACAACCACGGATCTACTTCAATCATGAAAGATAACATGTAACCATGAATTCTAGAATAAAGAACAGAAAGCGTACCTTGATGTAGTGAATTTCAAAACATGACTTGAGAATACCTTCAATCTTCATCTCAATTCCACATGGTGCCCAAGATGTGTGGTCTCTCAATCAATCTTTTGTACATAGACTCTCAAAGAAAAAAACCTTCTTTTTCTCCTTGTGGAGAAAATCTGATTTCTTTTTTTTTTCATCATACGTACTTTAAACTATTCTCATAGTTTTATTATTTAATAACTCTTATTAAATAATAACTAATTAGCTAATTGGGTTAGCCTTTTGGGCCTACCCAATTGGACTTTAGTTTGTGGCTTGAGATGGGACCAAAGGGAACAAATAAGACTCTAGCTCCAATGGGCCTTGGGCTTTTTTGTCAACTCTTGACAAGTCCAAAGTTACCATTAATTATATTCAATACCACTATAAGAATATAATTTCACTCTAGGCCTTATTAATAAATTATATCCCAAGACTTTATTATACATACAACCCCTTCATTAAAATATTCGTAGTAATACAAAGTCATGAATGTAGACTGTCACTTTGAAGATTACTACATCTTAATTCTTGAGTATCCGGTTTAATCCTTTAAGTTATTCATCATATATTTATGAAATCCAATTCCATAAATATATACTTTAGTAACTCCTTACTAAAGTGGTTGGGCCCAACACTCTGAATAACCAAACCCATTAAACTTATCTCAAGGGAATATTTTATATCTCCGTTAAGAGATTATGAATTCCATCTTGAGAATATATGTTCCATCAACACTAAATGTGGCTGCCTAACATATTGAGGTTTTGACGGTAACTTATAGATCTCACTCCTGATATATCAAAACAACCTACATCTCATGATCAGGTCCATTATTCTCTTAGGATTTAGAGTTGATGTAAATAAAAGTCGTGAAATTTATTATTCATTTGACAGTCGTTAGGAGAATAATAAATCTCACAGCGTCCAGTTCAATATGTCTTAACTCTTAAAACATATCAACATATCAACTAGAAGTCTTCACTTCCATGATCAAGAAAAATCATCTTAGTTGATATGTTATAGTCTTCGCAAATGAAATGCCCAATTTCATCACTGACTACGAACTAAAATTATAAGTTTACAAAGAACTTGTAATTTACATCTTCTGTGACTTTTCACATAAATCACATACTATGCATCTCATGGACTAAGATAATATCCCATTAGTTCATTTATAGATAGTCTCTAATAACTAAACAATTTAATTATTTATGACACGCAAACCAATTCGATTTTAGGGCATAAACCCCAACATATCTATATATATATATCGAATGCTTCAACTCTTTGATTCATTATGATCTTAGAGTATATTGAATGCTTAATCTCTCTTATAACATGCTAATTAAATTACTTGTTCAATCACTCATATTCAAACTAGTTTATACATTGACATCTCGGGAGTTCAAAAAGCACTATGTACAAATCATCAACAACCTAAAGAACAACTACCATTATAAATATGGAGATGATGTTTGTGGACTTAAAACTCTTTAGCCCAAAAGAGAGTGTGAATTCTCTTTTACATCAAAATATTAGAAACTACACTTTTCTACAGCTATTTTTGGTACGAGAACTTCCATGTTGCTTTCAAAGTGTTTAGTACAGACCACGATCATTAATTGGATTATGGTCGAGCCAGTTGCATTTGGACATTACATGAGGATGGATTCAACTTTTATTAAATAAAATATCAAGAGAATGTGAAGCAGCATAATTGGGAAAAATAAATATGAAGGTGATGAAAATTTTGCCTATCATAATAAATAAAATAGATGATTTGATGAAGGAAGCTTAACATGTAATTTGTAACCTAGCTAAAACGTTAGTCTCATTGATATCAATATTGGCATATATTTTCTATCATTAAAAAGAAAAAAAAGAAGAAAAAAAAAGAAGAAGTCTTTTCTTCTCATTTGATGTGAAACATACTATTGGTCAAAATTCATATTTGTTGAAGTTCAACCAACATCTAAGTCATATTCAACCAAAGTAAGAATAATCTGTTGGGATTAGTGCCCTAAGAATCCTATTGTATGATGCTATGTATGATATTATGTATGCCATTATGTATGACATGATGTATGACTTAATATTGTAATTAATAAAGTTGTTTTATTATTATCTGAAATAATGGTAACATGAATATTTGAACATTATCATATAGTCCATGAGATGCATAGTATGTGATTTATGTGAAAAGTCACAAAAGATATAAATCACAAGTTCTTTGTAAACTCAGAATTTAGTTCGTAGTCGGTGATGAAATTGGGCGTTTCATCTGCGAAGAGTATAACATGTCAACTAAGATGATTTGTCTTGATCATGGAAGTGGTGACTTCTAGTTGATATGTTGATATGTTGATATGTTTTAAGAGTTAAGACATATTGAATTGGACCGCTGTGAGATTTATTATTCTCCTAATGACTGTCAATTGAATAATAAATCTCACGACTTATATTCACATGAACTCTTAATCCTGAGACGATAATGGACCTGATCATGAAATGTAAGTTGCTTTGATATATCAGGAGTGAGATCTAAAGTTACGGTCAAAACCTCAGTATATTGGACAAGCACATTTAGTGTTGATGGAACATATATTCTCAAGATGGAATTCATAGTCTCTTAACAGAGATATAAAATATTCCCTTAAGATAAGTTTAATGGGTTTGTTATTCAGAATGTTAGGCCTAACTACTTTAGTAAATAGTTACTAAAGTATATATTTATGAAATTGGATTTCATAAATATATGATGAATAACTTAAAGGATTAAACCGGGTACTCAAGGATTAAGATATAGTAATCTACAACGTGGCAGTCTTCATTAATGACTTTGTATTGCTATGAATATTTTATGAAGGGGTTGCATGTAAAATAAAGTCTTGGGATATAATCTATTAATAAAGGCCTAGAGTTCAATTATATTTATATAGTGGTATTAAATATAATTAATGGTAACTTTGGACTTGTCAAGAGTTGACAGAAAAGCCCAAGACCCATTGGAGCTAGTGTCTTATTTGTTCCCTTTTGGTCCCACTCCAAGCCACATACTAAAGCCCAATTGGGAAGGCCCAAAAGGCTAGCCCAATTAGATAATCTGTTATTAAGAGAGTAACATACAGAATATGATAGGACACATGAATTGGTATGTATGTGAGAAAAGATCACTCTCTCTTTCTCTCTAAAACAAACTCATATAACAGATTGAGAGACCACACATCTTGGGCATTAGTGGAATTGGAGTGAAGATTGAAAGTCTTCTCAAGAACTTCTGAATTTTGGTTTTGAATTTCACTGCTTCAAGGTACACTCTCTAGTTCCTAAATTCTGAAACTTACTTTACATGTTATCAATTGAGAATTAAGTAGATCCGTTTAATTTTTTCCGCTGCATATATGCATATTTCCATCATAATCGTGGGTCGGTACATGAACAATGATATATTTTATGGCACATCATTGTTGATAATCGGTGTTAGTATTAAAAACTTCAAAAGTTGCATGGAAGTTCACCTACCAAAAATAGTTGTAGAAAAGTGTCGTGTTTCACAACTTGATGAAAAAGGAGAATTCCCACTCTCCTTTGGGTTGATAAGTTTTAAGGCCAAAATCATCATCTCCATCTACTAGTTAATTAAAACCCCTACTTTTAGGCCCGGTCAAAATTTGAATTTCACATGAATTTCATTATTTCTACATTCTCTTTCCCTTGATTATTCACAACTTGATTTCTTTATCACAAATTTGTCTTTGAACAACACAATTTTGTGGAGGTTGATGGTGGTAATATGTCACAATCTAGGGGGAGAAAGCAAGCAAGTTTCATGGTTGGAGAATTAAGGAGGGTAAGTCGGTAGAGCTTCTCTATTCTACATACTAAAAACCCATAGATAGACAATCTTTGTCTCTTAGTCTCTACTTTAAGAACCAAAAAATGTTTCCAATTTCAAACTTCTAAATTCTAAGAAAGACCATTGTAAGGTTGAAATTTATCAACCATCTTGTTGGCTTTATTCCGTGCCAATTTGCTTGTAATTTAAGTACTTAGTAACCCTGTATTTAGGTGGGATTATTGTAAGGGTAGTGTGTGAGAAGATGTGAAGAAAAACTCAAGTATGTGCAAAGAAGCAGAGCTTCGCGGCTAGGACTCGCGGCTGCAAGTCGCCAACTTCAGGCACGTGAGATGCATGCAGGGAAGCTGAAGGGTCGCGCCAGCTGTCGCACTACAAGACAAAAGTCCCAGGCTGGCCAGGCCGTTACGTCGCGACTTGATTTCGCGACTTGGACAAGCTGCGAGACCAAGCCGCCAATTTACCCCGTTTGGCAAAAAACTGTCTCTTCGTATTCTCATCTCACCTCACTATATATAGACCCTTATACCCACTAAATTGAGAGAGCTTCCAGAGAGAATTTTGTGAGAGAAAACCCTAGAGAAAAACAAGATTTCCTCATCCCCAATCTTCATCTAAGAAACTCTACAAATTCCTCTACTCTCTTCCTCTCCATTGTCATACCCTTGAGAGGTCTTTTACCAAATCCTTATCTCACCACACCCACGTCTGTGAGAAGGTTTATTTGGTGCTGAGGGAAGCAGTTTGGAAGGAACCAATATACATTGGTTGATGCTATGGTCAAGTAGCGGAATCCGGGAAGCTAAAGAAGAAATAGGTTCGGCGTAACCTCGTTGGAGCAAGAAGCTTGGAGGACTTAGGTACCTGGGTAGATTAGGCTTGGAGGGTCTTTTGCTGTTCATGTATCCCAACTATATTATTTAGTGGATTTTATCACCGCTTGGAGGGCAGCGGAGAGGTTTTACGCCGAGGACTTCGGTTTCCTCTTCGATAACACATCGTGTGTTGTCCGTGTGTTTGCATCTTTCTTCCCTTTATCTTTGCCTTATATTTACTGCTGTGGATGTGTTTATATTTGGCTTAGATTATTTATCAATTCTGTTATAAGCTTATTATCATGTTCCGCATATTAATTGTTTGATATAAAGCTTGAATTGGTATTTTTGTAATTTGGGGTCTAAACGTTCAAGGGTGTTTCGTACCCATATTGAACTTTCAATTGGTATCAGAGCGGGTACACTTGTTGTGGTTTTAATACCTGAGTGTGATCCTTGACCCCTTGTTGAGATGGATAGGTCTCAATCTCTCACTGTTCCACCATTTTTTGATGGTAATAATTATGCATTTTGGAAAGTCCGAATGAGGGCGTTTTTGTGTTCTATGGATGAGGCTGTGTGGGATGCTGTTGAAATAGGTTGGACAAAGCCGGAGGATGCCAAATCCACTTGGGACAAGGCAGCTCTTGCGGCGGCTAATGCAAACAGTAAAGCATTGAACGCCATTTTCTGTGGTATCTCTCCAGAAGAATTTCACAGGATTTCACATATTACCGTTGCTAAGGAAGCATGGGAGATTCTGGAGACGACTTATGAAGGAACCAAGAAGGTGAAAGACACCAAACTTCAGATGTTGACCACTCGCTTTGAGCAGCTAAAGATGGATGAGGATGAGTCCTTTGACTCTTTTTACAGTAAGCTAAACGAGGTGGTCGTCGGCAAATTTAATTTGGGGGAAAAGACGGAGGAGTCTAAAATTGTAAGGAAGATCCTTCGGTCACTACCTGAAAGTTTTCGTGCCAAAGTTACAGCCATTGAAGAGAGCAAAGATCTTGACGACATCAAGGTTCAAGAGCTGGTTGGTTCTCTGCAGACATATGAATTGTCCCTGCCTTCTCAGAAGAAGAGCAAATCACTTACTCTTAAAACAATTGATGAGAGAGTGGCATCTCATGACCCTTCGGAAGAAGATGGAGTGGAGAAGGAAGTAGCATATCTTGCGAAAAACTTTCGAAAATTCCTGAAGATGAAGAACTGTGGGAAACCATTCAACAGAGGGAAATTTTCATCTTCAAGAGGTGATAGGAAAGAGTTTACGAGGAAAGAAGGGAAGGAGTCTCAATCTTCCTCGGACATTGTGTGTTTCGAGTGTAATGGACATGGACACTTCAAAAAGGAATGTCCCAATTATTTGAAGACAAAAGAAAAGGTCTATGCCACTACCTTGAGTGATGCTGATTCATCAAATTCTGACTCTGAAGATAGCTGTGACGGAGAAGGAAATTACTCCGCTTTCATGACCCTTGCACATGTGGAGACCTCGGATGATTTGGGTACACTTGTGAAGGAGCTTGGGGAATATTCTGATTTGGAGTCTATTGGAATAGTCGAGGAGTCTGAAGATGAGGAAGTTGGAGAAGCAGTGGGATTGCAAGAGACTTACAACTCACTCCTTGAGAAGACCGGTGAATATGCTAAGGTGGCTAATGCAGCCATTAAGAAGATGAAGAGGGTTGAGGAAGATTACAAAAGTCTCCTGGCACGATACAAGGAGGCAAAATGTGAGATTGAAGCACTTAATGGTGAGCTATCAGAAGCTTACACAAAAGTGAGATTCCTTGAGCAAGAGGTAGTGGAAGCTCATGCCAAGATAGATAGGGTCTCCTCCAGGAAGTTAGATGATGTTATTTCATCTCAAAAACATGCCTCAGACAAATCTGGATTGGGATACGCCGGAGGAAGTAGCTCATCAGCAAATGTCACCAAAGAAGTGAAGTTTGTAAAGGCTAAGGAGACGACTGTGGATAGGTCCAGTCCTGAGAAAATTAAAGCTGAGAAGAAGAAGAATGTGGCTGATCAACGGGTATTACATAAGTCCAGTAATCAATCAGAATCCAGATATGGAGCTAGAGGAAGATCACTCCCAAGACAGCAGCAGGGTCCTAGAACGGAGTATGTTTGTCATTATTGCGGATTGCAAGGACATACCCGACCCAACTGTCAAAAGCTGAGAGCAGACAACAATGCAAGTGTACCTCGGTCACGAGGAAGAAGAAATGATATGAGGACTTGAGGTGGTGAGCAACCAAGAAGCCAAAAACGTGATCCAGGAATGATGGACGTGATGAAGATGATCGGTGCGTTCACCAATTGCTTGGAAAGCTTCACTCGAAGGTTTGACAGTCCTAAATCTCGTACCCGATCCGTCAAGGATATCACCCCAAACGCACGTGACGTGTGGGTGACAAAGGGTACTCATGCATAAGCATTATAACATGTCCATGCATCAATTCTTCCTATGCTTTGTGGATATGATTGGTTATATGCTTTGTGTTTTTTAGTATTGTTTTTTTTTTTTTTAAATTTGTGTTATGTTTGTGTTTAAAATGCTTTTACATTTTCTTCGTTCTGATCAATCTTTTACTGTTTTTGTGTCAAAAATCCAAAAACACATAAAAAGTAGAAAATCCAAAAAGTTTGATCACTTTGTTGAGTTTTGTCTCAAAGCATGTTTTGCCTTGTACCTTTGTACTTATGGCTTTGTGCATTTAACGAGCTTAGCTTGTCTCACATGCACTCATATCATTGTGGAAGAAATTCTGAAATCTATGTGACTGTTGTAAATAGATCTTCAACCTTGTCATGAATGATTAGTGAATGGTTTTGTTGATCTTGAGACATGCATAGACTCATGCCTATATATCTTCCCACTTTTTATTTTTTATGCTTAAAAGAGCTCTCTAAATGTAAATCTCCAAATGAAAAGAGATATAGAGCTGCAAAAGCCTGTCGCACAAACTAGTATTCGACTAGGAAAAAGGGAAAGCGACCAAAATAAAATGTATGAATGATGCCCAAAAAGCCAAAGGCTAACTCATCAATTGAAATATCAAAAATTTCAGGCATCTATCTCTCAATGAGATTTTCTTTGCTCAAAAATTGCAAATGATATGTTGAATATGGAGCCAAATGAAAAGCTTCAAAGAATTGTTATCAAGTACTTGTGGGAGGTCATATATGCATGTTTCTATAATTGAGATAGATCACATTATCTAGTGCTAGTTGTGTATGCCTTGATTGAATTGATCATTGAAGCTTCACATTGGACTAAGGACTATCTCATTTTTGATATCCACACACAACACACAAGTCTATGTTCAATGAATGTCATATTCATTTGTGTGATTGTACTTGATTAAATGTGTTTTCACATGCTCAATCTTTGTTGATCAAACACAAAAAGATTTTTGAGTGTTTTTGGAAAGTGCTTTGTTTTTACAAAAATGTCAAAAATTTCAAAAACAGTGTTGCCCTGTTATGGCGACAAAGTCGCGGGTTGGCCCAGTCGCATGCTCCAGTCGCGAACCGCTCTCAGAGATTTTCACGGCTAACTGGCGAGTAAAATTCTCTAATCGTGAAAAAGACTTAGAAAATTTTTCCAAAATTTGAGTTTTCTAGTTTTCGCGGGTCAGTGTGGCGACTGGTTCGCGGGTGGAAGGTCCAGTCGCGAGAGGTACTCAGGGAATTTCGCAGCTCATATCGCGACTATCTCGCGGGTAGACCTTCCAGTCGCGAAAAACACTTAGAGAAATTTCTCAAGTTTCTTCTCTTCACAGTGTTTCGCGGCTTAACCTGGCGACTTGATCCAGTCGCGAAAAACGCGTGTTTTGCGTTTTAAAGACAATTTTTAAAACTGTTTTTCAGTTTTTCCCTCGAAGTTCAGTGTCTGTTCATCTTCTTCTCAAAATCTCTTTCTCAACACTCCGTGTTTCTTTGAAAAAGCTCTCAAATTCTGCATCATGTCTTCATCAAACATCAAGAAAAAGGTATGGGCTTTCTTGTCTTCACTTCATTCATCATGATTTCATTATTGTTCTCTTGAATCTGTGTGTTGTGTTGTTGGGTTGTGATTTTGAGGGGCTCGAACATGGGTTTGCATATATTGTTGAGTTTGGGTGTGTGATGCTATTTGCTCTTGTTGCTATGACTGTTTAGGATTCTTTGCTTACATCAGGTCATTTATCCTTAGTCTGAGCATTGGTATTTGTCAGTTTGTTTTTGGGCATATGAATGTGGGGTTTTCTGCAATTTTTACTGTGGTTCTAAATTTATCTGTTTGGTTGTGGTTTTGGTGATTATGGCTACCATTTGTTTTTGACTCTTAAGTCACCTTATCTTGTAGGTGTTGCTACATTTTTTTTTTGCACTGTTCATACCAAATGGGTCTTGACTCACTATTTTTGAACAAATTTATCTGAATTTGTCTGCATATTTCAGTTTAAACTTGGTTAACTTGTTATATCCAATGTTTGGTTATCAACTGTGCTTATTCTGTGTTTGTGTCTGGTCACTCTGTTTATCACTGTGTAACTAACTTGTTACTAATGTGTGTGCATTTCCCCATTCTATGCTATGTCTTGTTTGTGGCCTTTTCTACTTGTTTACAGATGGCTGCACTTCCTTCAAAGAAGAAGACAACTGCTAAGAAAGCTGACAAAAGAATGAAGATGGACCCTAATCTATTTAGGTCTGTCAAGCACTTTGAGAGATACAGAGATTTCTTCATGAAGGGTACCATTATCCAGGAGAGATTTGTTGACTTACATGATTTGAAGGACACTTTCATTCCAGGGTGCTTTGAGGGAAGAGGATGGGAGAAGTTGTTGAGTGATCTACCTGCAGTCTATGATCCCTTGATAAGGGAATTCTATGCAAATGTAATCATAAAGGATGAAGAGATGAACTGCTGGGTCAGAGGACATGAGTTCACCTTAGACGCACATGACATTGATGACGTCCTTGGTCTTGAGGGTTTAGAGGAGTATGAATTCATCAACTTCAAAGACAAGATGATGTCCCTAGATACGGTCCAGGCTCGGATTGGTGGTACTAAAGAAGGGAAATGTCTCAACACTAATGCCTTTCCTGCAGACATGAGATGTTTGACCACCATCATGATGTTCAATATGTATCCCATAAGAAAGATGACCACTCTTACTAATTCCAGAGCTATATTTCTCATGGAGCTCAACGAGAAAGTCATCATTAACATCAGCTCACACATTTATGACACCATCTTGGACGAGACTAAAACCACTGCCAGGGCAAAGTTGGTCTTTCCTAGTCTCCTCATGAGGATCTTCAGAGCGAAGGGTGTTAGAATTCCTCAAGATATCAGTCCCCTAACTCCACTGTCACCATCACAAGGATACAAAGTCGTCTTCCGGGTGGTGAAGAGCAAGGGGATCCAATGGAGACTGAAGCAGAAGATGCAGAACAATCAGTCACACCCAGGAGCAGAAGAAAGAGGAGTAGAGCCTCAACTTCATCAGCAACACCTCCTCCCGATGCATTTTAAATCATCATGGAAAGACTTGATGGACTCAGAGAAGTTCAAAGTCAGCAGACTGAAAGGATGATAGTAATGCAGGATCAGATTGATGTGCTTTCAGCTAAGATTGACAGCCTCTCCACCAACCAGGAGCAGTGACCCTTTGGCCATTCTGGTCAAAAAAAAGGGGAGAACTTTTGAGGGCAGTTCTTGAGGGGGAGTGCTTATTTTGAGGGGGAGTCTCACTATTATACACTGTGTTTATGTTGTTTGTGCTTATAATTTTGTTACTATGCTTGGATAACTACTGTTGTAGCATTTTTTTCTTTTTGGTTTGTACCCATGTTGCTTCTGTAAGCTTTAAGGGTTTGTTCTTATGCACAGTTTGTAGGCCTTTGTGGTTTGTGCCATGCTTTATGCAGCCTTTGTGCTTTGTTAAATCAGTACTTCCAACTAAATGTCTTGCATTTTCTTCTAAGTACTGTCACTCTTGTGCCCTTGTAGGATTTTTCCTAGATGCACATACTTCATGTACTGTGCATTGGTTGAGTGTTGGTCATTCAAGCGATTTACCTTGTGTTTATTATCTTGAATGTCCGGATGTTCATTCCAAGTGTGAATGAGCATTGTGATCACTTGGCTATAGTGATTACCTGTTTTGGTCTTGCCATGGTTTATTGCTTTATTCCATTGTGCATGATCGCATTGTGCTTGCTCCATATGCAATACAAGTTTCTGTATACAATGAACTTATTGTGTTGTTGTGTTTCAGGAGTCACTTGTTCTTATGGTTCTAAAGCTTCGCAGATTCTAGAGTTAGGTGTGAGTGAGTTTTCCAACTGTTCCCAACTCACGCGTTAAGTCTAGAGTTTGTTTTAGGGTTTTGTCACGAAATAGCCAAAGGGGGAGATTGTAAGGTTGAAATTTATCAACCATCTTGTTGGCTTTATTCCGTGCCAATTTGCTTGTAATTTAAGCAGTTAGTAACCCTGTATTTAGGTGGGATTATTGTAAGGGTAGTGTGTGAGAAGATGTGAAGAAAAGCTCAAGTATGTGCAAAGAAGCAGAGCTTCGCGGCTAGGACTCGCGGGTGGCTCGCGGCTGCAAGTCGCCAACTTCAAGCACATGAGATGCACGCAGGGAAGCTGAAGGGTCGCGCCAGCTGTCGCACTACAGGACAAAAGTCCCAGGCTAGCCAGCCGTTACGTCGCGACTTGATTTCGCGACTTGGACAAGCCGCGAGACCAAGCCGCCAATTTACCCCGTTTGGCAAAAAACTGTCTCTTCGTATTCTCATCTCACCTCACTATATATAGACCCTTATACCCACTAAATTGAGAGAGCTTCCAGAGAGAATTTTGTGAGAGAAAACCCAAGAGAAAAACAAGATTGCCTCATCCCCAATTTTCATCTAAGAAACTCTACAAATTCCTCTACTCTCTTCCTCTCCATTGTCATACCCTTGAAAGGTCTTTTACCAAATCCTTATCTCACCACACCCACGTCTGTGAGAAGGTTTATTTGGTGCTGAGGGAAGCAGTTTGGAAGGAACCAATATACATTGGTTGATGCTATGGTCAAGTAGCGGAATCCGGGAAGCTAAAGAAGAAATAGGTTCGGCGTAACCTCGTTGGAGCAAGAAGCTTGGAGGGCTTAGGTACCTGGGTAGATTAGGCTTGGAGGGTCTTCTGCTGTTCATGTATCCCAACTATATTCTTTAGTGGATTTTATCACCGCTTGGAGGGTTGCGGAGAGGTTTTACGCCGAGGACTTCGGTTTCCTCTTCGATAACACATCGTGTGTTGTCCGTGTGTTTGCATCTTTCTTCCCTTTATCTTTGCCTTATATTTACTGCTGTGGATGTGTTTATATTTGGCTTAGATTATTTATCAATTCTGTTATAAGCTTATTATCATGTTCCACACATTAATTGTTTGATATAAAGCTTGAATTGGTATTTTTGTAATTTGGGGTCTAAACGTTCAAGGGTGTTTCGTACCCATATTGAACTTTCAACCATTGAAAGTGTTTGTTGATTTCGTTTGTTTATAATTCGATAGTTGCAATTGAGAAGAGAGAATTTAAAACCTAAATATATTATTTAAAAATACTCAAAAGGTGACAAAACTACAATATTCTTGGTAGTACCAGTATAATAGATGTTTGTTGGTTATCATAATGATCAAATTTCTTATTTAGACAAAAAAGATTATGTCTAACTTTCTCGAGCATTGCACTGGTTACCGACTAGTATATAATAATTGACAAAGATCTATAAACTAATCATAGTAATAATGATAAATATAATAATTCAAAAGGTGAGTTCAACCTCTCATATGTAGTATTTTCTTTATTTTCTATTTTACACTATAGACGACCATGCTGCCTATACTAACTTTGGATAGTTTTCAGAGGGGGTTATTTTTCTAAACTATTTCCCCCCTCTCTAATGGGAAGTATTCAATTTGCTTCGAGGAGAAAATGAACTGATTTCAGGTGGCTAAGAGCTTGCCATTTAAGGCTAAGAAGTTAGGGTGATATATAGTAGTAATAATCTTATTTTATAGAATAATGGACCAAAATAAAATACATGTTATAATCCTTTAGAGTTATTAGCATAATTCAATCATAACGTTGTTAAAAATTTATCATTCCATGGTCAATGAAATTTATTTAATCTTAACTGGTCATCAACAGTTTGATTATAACGATAAACTATTAATTAATTAGAGAAGGAGGAAGCACGAAAGCTAATAATAGTATAGAAGTTGAAGTGTAAACATGAGAGTTGTTAGCAACCATGCATAAAATTAGTTAATATCAGTTGGATAGTTTTAATGGTGATGAGCTCAAGTACTATAGTATCATACCGTACAACAAATTGGCGATAGCAGGGAAAAAAGAAAAATAAAATGGGAAAGTGTTAGGTTCTAAATGTTTAGAACAATTGGCAAATCGTGAACACAAACTTGTCTAGATATTGATCTTAGAGTCTATAGGTTTTATTAGACAATGCTCAAGGTGATTCAAGTCAAGATTCAAGAACATACAAGCTGCAGGAAGAAGACTTCATATTCTGCCTGGTTCGATCAATCGAAGAACAGGCTCAATCGATCGAAAATCGTATCTGCAGAATTTTAAGTCGGCCCAAACAGCAGCTTAAGCCCATTAAGGATTAGGGTTTCAGATCTACTTCTCCCACTATATAAAGGAAACCCTAAAGCCACGTTTTTGTAACTTTTGATGAGAGATTAGAGTGCCTCTTTTGCCTCCTTTATTAGGGTTTTGTACCCAAACCTCTCTAAGTCTTTGTTGCTCATATTTGCAGTTTATGTGAATCTCTTGTGAGATCTTTGAGGATCTTTCCTTCACATAAACTTAGGGTTGTCAATCTCTTGATGATCAACATAGTTGCTACCATTGGATCTTAAAAGAAAAGCAAGCGGGGAGCTTGTAGCTGATTGAAGAATTCAAGAAAGAAGTAGTCCGTGGATTCGGAGCCTGCGCGTGGTCGTGTCAGGAAGTTCGTACTGGTGGGTAGCATTAGGAAGTCGAGCGGGGAGCTTGTAGTCCTTCTGTAAGAACTTCAATTCTTTCATAGTGAATTTTGTTATACCTTGAGGATAGGTGGGTCAAATCCTCCCCAGGTTTTTACCGTGTGGTTTCCTGGGTGATCATATCTTGTGTTATTTATTTTTCGCTGCTTTATATTCTTGATATGATTGTTTGGATTGTTTTAACCTAGAATTGCTTAATTTGACTAAGTAACAACTTGGCTAATTAATCTAGGCTACGCAATCTGGTTGTTTAAGGGGTCTAAATTTCTATCAAGTGGTATCAGAGCAAGGTTGCTCTTCTGTTTTAGATCTTTTGATCTAAGAGCTGATCCTTGACCCCTGTTGTCATGGATAATTTGAAGTGTCTTTCTGATCATGTTTCTGCTCATGCTTCTGCTGATTTTATTGATGCCTATGATGTTTTGAATAAAAAGGACACTATTGTTTCTGCTGATTTTTTTGATGCTTTTGAAACTCTTCGTAAGGAATTATCTAAATCTTTGAAAATTGCTAAGAAATTCAAAGAAGAGTTAAAATTGACTAATCTTGAAAAAGAGGAATTGCTTGTTAGATTAGATGAGTCTAATAAAATGAATGATTTTTTGAGAAATCAAATTTCCTCTCAAGATGAGAAGATGAAAAGTTTGGAACAAAAGTTAGCTGAGGCTGAAGCTAAATTGGAAAATTTGTCTAATACCAAACTTGCTGATGATAACAGAAGTGTTTCTGTTTCTCTTAAGCCTAAAACTGAGAAAGTTTATATCCCTCCTTTCAAGAGGAATATTAAAGAAAAGGCTTATTTTGCTAGGTTAGACAAAGGTAAAAGTTCTGATGTTAACGCTGAAGTTTCTAAACCTATGTCTAATCCTTCTGTTAGAGAGCATAATAAATCTGTTTTTGTGCCTACTTGTCACCTTTGTGGTGTTGTTGGTCATATTAGGCCAAATTGTTATTTGTTGAGGCAAAAACCAAAATCTGAGACTAGATTTGTTGTTAGGAATACTGATGTTCCTAAATTTGTTCCTGTTTGTCATTTTTGTGGTGTCTCCGGTCACATTCGTCCTAATTGTCATAAATTGAAATTTAAACATTCTGTGTTTCAATCTAGGACATGTGATGATATTTCTCCTGCCATAAGTCCAAATAAATTGTTTCATATGCTCTTGAAAAATTTAAGCTTGTTGGCTTGTGAAAGGAATTTGCAGGATTGTAGTCTTTCTCAGAAAATTGGTGTTATCTCTCAAATACACTCCACTTCTCATGGATTTTCACCTACAAAGCCGAAGAATCGTGCTATATGGGTGAGAAAAGATTCTCCAAGGTGAGTGTTGCTAACTTGTCCTTGATTTAATTCTTTCAATTAATTGTGGACATGTTTTGTTTTAGTTTTTGGTTGTTTTATTTTCTTTGATTGTTTTGTTTTAAAGAAAATCCAAAAACATTGAAAAATTTCAAAAAGACAAAAATATTTTATTTTGTGTCTTATTTTATTTTTCTTGAGGATTACATGAATTATGATATCTCTCTTGATTTAGAATATGCTTGACATTGTGGAGAAACTTGAATAGTTTGTGCTAAGCTATTTTTGTTTTTATATGAGTATGTACAAGTTTGTACATGTACTCATGGGTTAATTAAGAAATTGATATTTCTTGTCTGTGTACCCTCTATAGCTTAGTTTTGCACTATCATGCATTGCTTTTGCATTGTTCATTTAGCATAATATGTGCTTTTTGTTTTTGGCTATTAAGTTTGTTAAAACCAAAAAGATTTTTGTGTTTTGTATTATAGATCTTGGATTTATAATCAAGGTTGGCCACCTTATCTTTACATAACTAGTTTATGTACCTTGTTTAGCTTGGATGAGTTTACTTTATTGCACTTGACTAGTTGAAGCTTTTGTAGTGCATGTTGTGTGGGAAAGATGTTTATGGTGTTTATCACTTTGTCTTGATCTTGAAGTCACATGTTATTTGACTGTCGGACTTGATCCTTTTGAGAAAGGCATAAATAACCATCTCACCACTGTTCACTAGTCAATCATGAACACCTTAGTGCATATCATAAGATTTTGTGCTCGAGAAAGTGTAGCACATGCACAAAAAGAACATAAGGTGTAGCCTCTTTAAATGCTTAAATGCTTAATGCTTAAAACTGGTGTGTACTATTAGGCTTGATGCCAATTCACTTAATTCAAACCGGTGTGTACTATTAGGCTTTATGCCAAATTTCACCTAAATAATGGGGCAAAAAATGCAAGAAACTTACATGATTGCAAGCTTTTGTTCTAGGAGATGTGGGAGTTATAGGATGTAACTCTTTAGGTGATAGTCTCTTTCAAATTCTATGTGATGAATTTTGTAGACTTTGTGATTGATTGCTATTCACATATCACCTCACATGTATCTCAAGCTTTTGCTAGTTGCACACACTACACAAGTTACTCTTTGCTAAACTTGGTACATTATATTGTGTGTGATTTTGTTGTGGCCATCCAAGATTAAAAGTTCCTTGATTTTAATGCAAAATATGTTTCAAGTTTGAAAATTTTGAAAATATCTTGAGATTTGTGCAGAACATATTTGTTGCTTAAGAAAATTTCAATGGGAGAATGATTGAAACTTGTTTTTGAGAAAATTGGATTTAAAATTTGGGGTTTTGAAAAAGCATTCCATCTCATACTCATGCATTTTACTTTCATTGTTTAATGCTTTGAGGAGTTGTTTTTCAAAATTAGGTTTGTGTCTTTCAAAACTGTGTTTTTTCTCAAAATTTAGTGAGCCTCTGCCCAGTTCGATCGATCCAGTCTGATTTTCGATCGATCGAAAAAGTGCTTTAATTTGTTTAAAAATGACTGTTTCATTCGATCGATCGAATGTATTTTTCGATCAATCGAAAGTCGCGAATCAGGTTTTTAAAAAGGGTTTGTTCTTGATCCGTATTGGGGCTTTTGTGAAATTGAGTTGAATTTGATGAAATTGGCTTGTTGTTTGGATGTAATTAAGCATTATACTCTGTGAGTTGTGTTATGTGATGCTCAATTCATCAATTTGTTTAAAAATTCAACAAGTGGTTTTCAAATTTTTGGGGTTTTTGTTAGAAACTCTATGCTCAAACCAATTTTGTCAATTTAATCTCAATTGAACTTAATATTTTACTGCATTATATTTGTTCATGCATCATATAGATTTTTATTCTATATTGTTTTTGTGCTAACTTGCAGTCTGCCCTTGGTTTGTGTTTAAGATTCACATGCATTGGATTGATTTCTGTATCCATCTTGCAGTTTTGCAGTCATATCTCTCTTTGTTTTCACACATAACATGCATACACTTTGCTACATTGGGTACTCAACTTGATTTAAAAATTGATTGATTAATTTTTGAGTTTTGTACATTCTAGTATATGCTATTTCTTCTGTGTGAACTGTAGAAAATATTTTTCTTAAGAGATATGATGGACAATCAATGTGCAAATATTTTCTCTACTTATGCAACTGTTTATGGGTCACATAATGCCATGTTTGCATTTTATTGAAAGAGAGAATATTTTTTCTTCATGTGTATCCTCACCTTAGTTTTTAACTTTGGATTATGTGTTTTTAACTTTGATCCTGTTGGTGATGCTGCTGATCCCCCCCACTCTATTTTTCCCCAAAACTGTTTTTCCCAAAACTTGTTTTGTTTTTCCTATTTTTATAGGGGGAGAAAAGTTTTTTTTAACCTGTGTTGTTCATAGGGGGAGCTGTCTCTATTTTCTATAGAGTTGAATTGTTTTGTGTTCCCCTTGATTCTCTATTTTCTCTTATCCTTTATTGCGTATGTTGACTGTTTACTCTTTGTATGAGTTGTCTTTGTCAATACGTGACAAAAAGGGGGAGAAATTATTGATTTAAGGGAATCATGTTTGTCTTGTTTAGGGGGAGTTGAAATTATTTTTGAAAGGGAAGAAAATAAAAACTTTTTGTTGTATCTAACTTAGGGGGAGAGTTAGGTTACTTATGTTTTTATTTATGTTTCTTGTTTCACTTCTTATTGATTTATACTTATGAGTTCTTCATTGGTATATGTCTTTATTTTGTGCTATGTGAAATCAAGAATTTATTTTTGTTGATTTACTGTTTTTCTGTCACACATGCGTTTATGCGTTTGTTGAGTGTTTCAGGATTATACAGGTTGATTCAATTGAGCTGCTGTCTACACTTGCAACTGATGGATAGTAGTTAGGTTGAATTTGTTGTAATGAGCATTTTATTGTATTGGGTTGTTCTTGTATTTGAGCATTTCATTCTGTATGAAAGTTTTGTCACGAATTGCCAAAGGGGGAGATTGTTAGGTTCTAAATGTTTAGAACAATTGGCAAATCGTGAACACAAACTTGTCTAGATATTGATCTTAGAGTCTATAGGTTTTATTAGACAATGCTCAAGGTGATTCAAGTCAAGATTCAAGAACATACAAGCTGCAGGAAGAAGACTTCATATTCTGCCTGGTTCGATCGATCGAAGAACAGGCTCGATCGATCGAAAATCGTATCTGCAGAATTTTAAGTCGGCCCAAACAGCAGCTTAAGCCCATTAAGGATTAGGGTTTCAGATCTACTTCTCCCACTATATAAAGGAAACCCTAAGCCACGTTTTTGAGACTTTTGATGAGAGATTAGAGTGCCTCTTGTGCCTCTTTTTATTTTTAGGGTTTTATACCCAAACCTCTCTAAGTCTTTGTTGCTCATATTTGCGGTTTGTGTGAATCTCTTGTGAGATCTTTGAGGAGCTTTCCTTCACATAAACTTAGGGTTGTCAATATCTTGATGATCAACATAGTTGCAACCATTGGATCTTAAAAGAAAAGCAAGCGGGGAGCTTGTAGCTGATTGAAGAATTCAAGAAAGAAGTAGTCCGTGGATTCGGAGCCTGCGCGTGGTCGTGTCAGGAAGTTCGTACTGGTGGGTAGCATTAGGAAGTCGAGCGGGGAGCTTGTAGTCCTTCTGTAAGAACTTCAATTCTTTCATAGTGAATTCTGTTATGCCTTGAGGATCGGTGGGTCAAATCCTCCCCAGGTTTTTACCGTGTGGTTTCCTGGGTGATCATATCTTGTGTTATTTATTTTCCGCTGCATTATTATTCTTGATATGATTGTTGAATTGCTTTAACCTAGAATTGTTTAATTTGACTAAGTAACAACTTGGCTAATTAATCTAGGCTACGCAATTTGGTTGTTTTAGGGGTCTAAATTCCTACAGAAAGAATTTGAGCATTGTAGCAATTTGCTTGCTATTGTTGTTGGCATCCACCAGTGTCGGGCAAGTCTTCGACGTGAAATCATTTGGAGGACAACCTAATGCCGATATCACCCAGGTATAAATATGTGTAGCATAATTAACTATACCTAATTAACATGAAAAGTGGGTTCTAGTTAACTTAACTAGTAAAGTCTTTTAATGTCAAATAAAAGTACTCAGGTTCAAACTTTGCTTACACTAAAAACTCTTTGGTGTCTTGACCAGGTGATAAAACATTAACATGAAAAACGATTGTAATATACTGATTTCGATTTTTCATATTGTGTTTATCAGGCTTTGACAAAAGCTTGGAAAGCTGCATGCGCAGTAGCAGGAAGTAAAGTTGTGATTTCAGCAAGGACATACAAGTTAGGTGTAGTGACTTTATTAGGTCCATGCAAAGGTTCAATTGAGTTTAACCTTCAGGGCACCCTATAGGCCCTATCAAACGTTGCCTCCTTCAATGGTAAAGACTTTTGGGTTTCTTTTCAACGTATCGACAATCTCACTGTGTCAGGTGGTGGAGTTTTTGATGGCAAAGGACAAATGGCATGGCAAAAAATAATCGTGCTAAAAAGTACAGCTGCAAAACACTTCCTATCGTAAGATTTCAATCTTAATAATTAGAATTTAAATTCCATTATATTTATGTAGATATATACAGACACTACAACTTTAAGAACTTTAACCATCACGAAATACTAACTTAAGCACTTATTCGTTTAATGATGTTAAGGATATTATCATATTATTAATAATTTGATGTAAGCTTTATATAGTGAGGTGTCACAACTCACCAAAAAAGATAATTCCAAATTTATATATGAGAAAGTCCAAATACGGAATACGGACGCAACTTTTGTGCCATGACCCTAACTTGTGCAACTATGTGTAATGGAGAAAAAGTGGTGGTTAAAGGTGAAAGCGATGGTTCGCCAATCATACTCGCATATAACATCAAGCTATGACAAATTGTTTGGTCCAAAAAGACTTTTTCATATAATATTGTTAAAGTAGTACCAACCACATTCATTGATATATATTTGTAATTTTTTTTTTGAATATAGTAATTCAAAGAAGCGTTAGCATTTTACTATAATATATTTAAATGAAAATATTTTTAGTAGAATATTTAAATGAAACTATGGCATTCATATTTGGTGTTTTGATTTATTTAACTTGTAAACATGAATAGAATATAAGGTTCGATTTCATCACAAATTCAATAGTCAGTGACATTAAATCGAAGGATAGCAAATTTTTCCACATAAATGTTATGGGATGCAAGAACTTGCAAATCCAACATGTTACTATAACTGCACCCAGAGATAGCCCCAACACCGATGGAATCCACATCGGACGTTCATCTAAGATCACAATCACTAATGCCAATATTGGAACAGGTGACGATTACATCTCCATTGGTGATGGAACCCAAGATGTTACTGCTAACCAAGTAACTTGTGGACCTGGCCATGGTATCAGCGTTGGAAGTCTTGGAAGGTACCAATATGAACAACCTGTTTCAGGAATCAGAGTAATTGGTGGCACCCTTAGCAGTACAAAGAATGGTGTTAGGATCAAAACATGGCCTTCTTCCCCTCCTGGGAGTGCTTCTGATATGCATTTTGAGAATATTATCATGAACAATGTTTCCAATCCTATCCTCATTGATCAAGGCTACTGCCCAAACAATCAATGCTCAAACAAGGTTGTTATAAACATCACAAATATATACACTCATTCTAATGTTAAAAGTTAAAAAAAGAAAAACAAATTACAGATACTAATATCAAATTCTTGTGTGGGTTTTTTTCTGTTTGTTTTGCTTTCAGTCTCCCTCGAAAGTTAAGATTAGCAATGTTAGCTTAAAGAAAGCGTACCTTGATGCAGTGAATTTCAAAACATGACTTGAGAATACCTTCAATCTTCATCTCAATTCCACATGGTGCCCAAGATGTGTAGTCTCTCAATCAGTCTTTTGTACATAGACTCTCAAAGAAAAAAACCTTCTTTTTCTCCTTGTGGAGAAAATCTGATTTCTTTTTTTTTCATCATACGTACTTTAAACTATTCTCATAGTTTTATTATTTAATAACTCTTATTAAATAATAACTAATTATCTAATTGGGTTAGCCTTTTGGGCATACCCAATTGGACTTTAGTTTGCATATCATAATAAATAAAACAGATGATTTGATGAAGGAAGCTTAACATGTAATTTGTAACCTAGCTGAAATGCTAGTCTCATAGGCATCAATATTGGCATATATTTTCTATCATTAATATATTTATATATATATATTTTCTTCTCATTTGATGTGAAACATACTATTGTTCAAAATTCATATTTGTTGAAGTTCAACCAACATCTAAGTCATATTCAACCAAAGTAATAATAATCGTGGGTTGGTACATGAACAATGATATATTTTATGGCTCGTCATTGTTGATAATCGGTATTAGTATTAAAAACTTCAAAAGTTGCATGGAAGTTCACCTACCAAAAATAGTTGTAGAAAAGTGTCGTGTTTCACAAATTGATGAAAAAGGAGAATTCCAACTCTCCTTTGGGTTGATGAGTTTTATGGCCAAAATCATCATCTCCATCTGCTAGTTAATTAAAACCCCTACATTCAGGGCCGGAAAAAAATTTGAATTTCATACGAATTTCATTATTTCTACATTCTATCTCTCTTGATTATTCACAACCTGATTTCTTTATCACAAATTTGTCTTTGAACAACACAATTTTGTGGAGGTTGATGGTGGTAATATGTCACAGTCTAGGGGGAGAAAGCAAGCACGCTTCATGGTTGGAGAATTGAGGGTAAGTCAACGGAGCTTCTCTATTCTACACACTAAAAACTCATAGATAGACAATCTTAGTCTCTTAGTCCCTACTTTAAGAACCAAAAAATGTTTCCAATTTCAAACTTCTAAATTCTAAGAAAGACCATTGAAAGTATTTGTTGATTTTGTTTGTTTATAATTCGATAGTTGCAATTGAGAAGAGAGAATTTAAACCCTAAATATTTTATTTAAAAATACTCAAAAGGTGACAAAACTACAATATTCTTGGCATTACGATTATAATAGATGTTTGTTGGTTATCATAATTATCAAATTTCTTATTTAGACAAAAAGGATTACGTCTAACTTTCTTTAGCATTGCACCGGTTACCGACTAGTATATAATAATTGACAAAGATCTGTAAACTAATTATAGTAATAATGATAAATATAATAATTCAAAAGGTGAGTTCAACCTCTCCTATATAGTATTTTCTTTATTTTCTATTTTACACTATAGACGGGCATGCGGCCTATACTAACTTTGGATAGTTTTCGTAGGTGGTTATTTTTCCAGACTTTTCCCCCCCTCTCTAGCGGGAAGTATTCAATTCATTTCAAGGAGAAAATGAACATTTCAGGTGAATAAGAGCTTGCCATTTAAGGCTAAGAAGTTAGGGTGATATATAGTAGTAATAATCTTATCTTATAGAATAATGGACCAAAATAAAAGGCATGTTATAATCCTTTAGAGTTATTAGGATAATTCAATCATAAAGTTATTAAAAATTTATCCTTCCATGGTCAATGAAATTTATTTAATCTTAACTGGTCATCAACGGTTTGATTATAACGATAAACTATTAATTAATTAGTGAAGGAGGAAGCACGAAAGCTAATAATAGTATAGAAGTTGAAGTGCAAACAGGAGAATTGTTAGCAACCATACCTAAAATTAGTTAATATCAGTTGGATAGCTTTAATGGTGATGGGCTCAGGTACTGTAGTATAAATAGCATCAAAGCAAATAGGGAAACCATCATACCGTACAACAAATTGGCAATAGCAGGGAAACAAAGAACAATAAAATGGGAAAGAATTTGAGCATCGTAGCAACTTGCTTGCTATTGTTGTTGGCATCCACCAGTGCCGGGCAAGTCTTCAACGTGAAATCATATGGAGGACAACCTAATGCCGATATCACCCAGGTATAAATATGTGTAGCACAATTAACTATACCTAATTAACATGAAAAGTAGGTTCTACTTAACTTAACTAGTAAAGTCTTTTAATGTCAAATAAAAGTACTCGGGTTCAAACTCTGCTTACACTAAAAACTCTTTGGTGTCTTGACTAGATGATAAAACATTAACATGAAAAATGATTGTAATATACTGATTTCGATTTTTCATAATGTGTTTATCAGGCTTTGACAAAAGCTTGGAAAGCTGCATGCGCAATAGCAGGAAGTAAAGTTGTGATTTCAGCAGGGACATACAAGCTAGGTGTAGTGACTTTATTAGGTCCATGCAAAGGTGCTATTGAGTTTAACCTTCAGGGCACCCTACAGGCCCCATCAAACGTTGCCTCCTTCAACGGTAAAGACTTTTGGGTTTCTTTTCAACGTATCGACAGTCTCACGGTGTCAGGTGGTGGAGTTTTTGATGGCAAAGGACAAATGGCATGGCAAAAAAATAATTGTGCTGAAAAGTACAGCTGCAAAATACTTCCTATCGTAAGATTTCAATCTTAATAATTAGCATTTAAATTGCATTATATTTATGTAGATATATACAGACACTACAACTTTAAGAGCTTTAACCATCTCGAAATACTAAGTCAAGCACTTATTCATTTAATGATGTTAAGGATATTATCATATTATTAATAATTTGATGTAAGCTTTATATAGTGAGGTGTCACAACTCACCAAAAAAGATAATTCCAAATTTATATATGAGAAAGTCCAAATACGGACTATGGACACAACTACTGTGCCATGACCTTAACTTGTGCAACTGTGTGTATTGGAGAAAAAGTGGTGGTTAAAGGTGAAAGCGATGGTTCACCAATCATACTCGCATATAACATCAAGCTGTGACAAATTGTTTGGTCCAAAAAGACTTTTTCTTATAATATTTTTAAAGTAGTACCAACCACATTCATTGATATATATTTGTAATTTTTTTTAATATAGTAATTCAAAGAAGCGTTAGCATTTTACTATAATATATTTAAATGAAAATATTTTTAGCAGAATATTTAAATGAAACTATGGCGTTCATATTTGGTGTTTTGATTTATCTAATTTGTAAACATGAACAGAATATAAGGTTCGATTTCGTCACAAATTCAATAGTCCGTGACATTAAATCGAAGGACAGCAAATTTTTCCACATAAACGTTATGGGATGCAAGAACTTGCAAATCCAACATGTTACTATAACTGCACCCGGAGATAGCCCCAACACCGATGGAATCCACATCGGACATTCATCTAAGATCACCATCACCAATGCCAATATTGGAACAGGTGACGATTGCATCTCCATTGGTGATGGAACCCAAGATGTTACTGCTAACCAAGTAACTTGTGGACCTGGCCATGGTATCAGCGTTGGAAGTCTTGGAAGATACCAGAATGAACAACCTGTTTCAGGAATTAGAGTAATTGGTGGCACCCTTAGCAGTACAAAGAATGGTGTTAGGATCAAAACATGGCCTTCTTCCCCTCCTGGGAGTGCTTCTGATATGCATTTTGAGAATCTTATCATGAACAATGTTGCCAATCCTATCCTCATTGATCAAGGCTACTGCCCAAACAATCAATGCTCAAACAAGGTTATTATAAACATCACAAATATATACACTCATTCTGATGTTAACAGTTAAAAAAAGAAAAACAAATTACAGATACTAATATCAAATTCTTGTGTGGGTTTTTGTTTGTTTGTTTTGCTTTCAGTCTCCCTCGAAAGTTAAGATCAGCAATGTTAGCTTCAAGAACATTAGAGGCACTTCTTCAACAAAGGAAGCTGTGAAGCTTATTTGCAGTAATAGTGTACCATGCCAACAAGTGGTGGTTGCTGACATTGATCTCGTATACAAGGGAGCAGGAGGATCTGCTACTTCCACTTGTGTTAATGTCAAGCCCACCGTTTCGGGCAAGCAGAATCCTCCTGCTTGTACCAGAAAACAATAATAAAATGCCTCCCAAGCTATTGTAACTAATGCGGAATAAGGAAATGCTATTTGCAAATAGGTCATAGGAGTTCTATTCTAAGTAGAATTTCATGTACTTTAGTCTATCACGTTCCCTTTTTCTTTATTTAAATGAAATTGTGGAATGTTGGATAGTAATTTTTAGATTTGTTTGAGTTCAGCCTTTTACTAAAAGCTGCTATGATCTGGAGTGGTGTTGTAGATAGTATTTGTTCTGTTACTGTAGCTGGGATATTTCAGAATAAAACAGAAATTGTTATTAAATTCTTTGAATTTTTTTTTTTTATTCTTCACCAAATACATGCTTGTGTTCATGATATGGTAACATTCAATTCATCTGCATGCATGTTTTTAACGCCAAATTAACTTTCTCTCACACTCTTCGATGACGGTAAGGTATAAAACTCATAAAACAGACTCCATATATTCAAATTTGTGTCTCTAAATATTGTATATTTTTAATATATATTTCTATAACAATTAAATTTTAATTACTTTTATTTTTAAAAATATAGCACATTATTGAAGTTGATTATACCACCAACGCAAAAATTAAGATAGGAAATAAAAAACAATTACATAAATATTTTAGTAAACTTACTTAATTTTCTTACTAAAATGAAGCAATTTTGGATGATTAATCTACATATTCTAACAAATGATTAACAACGAAATTAAATGATTTCAAGTACCTAAATGGTTTTTTACGTTAACTATGGTCTTTTATCAATAATTTTGTAGCTTAGTGATGTAGACATCATATTTTGTCCGCCCTCGATTTGTGTGCTGGACCCCGAAAATTACAAAAATATTATCTTTTCTCCATGGGGCTATAGAAGAATCTATATTGACGTGGGACAACTTGTTCGGGCATTGCAGTACTCAAATTGCCTTTTTCGTTCAAATTGACCAAAATGCCCCTGGCCAACCTTGGGTAGATTGAAAATCAAAGTGGCCAAAATCATCCCCAAAAAACATTTTTCATGTTTCTACATCAAACCCGAGCTACTCGGTGATTTTCGTCAACTTTAACTAAGTTTGACCCGAGGTTGACTCCCAAGGACACCAGAAACCTTAATTTTGATTCGACGATTAGAACGGGTTGGGACTACCACCATTGCAAAGATTATCAAATTACCTTTTCAACGACTATTCATGGGTTGAAATTGGAGTTAAAATGATTGAGATATCTAGAAAACCGTGAAAATTGCTTTAGCACGCTTCTCAAGGCCATAAATGGTGATTCAATAGTTGGATTTTCAATTTCATTAGTGTTCTGGAAACTAGACATCTAGCGTTTTCTAGGGACACCAAGATTAGCTCAATCCGAATCTAGGAAGGCCTTCAAATACGCATCGGAAGCTGGATCGAGCAAACAGCCGAAACAGTTGACGTCAGCAGGGTGGCCAGTGGTCCTACAAGGTGTGCTGGAAGCCGAAGAGTCACTTTTCAGCTATAAAAGCTTCTAGACCCCTCATTTTGCCAAAAAAAAAAAAAGAATTTTGGGCAGTTTTTCTAGGTAGATTCTCTCTCTCCTCTCTCTAATTTCTCTCCCAAACACATCCAAACACCTTTAAACACCTTAGATTCTCGTCTTTTCTCTACAATCATCAAGGTAGTGTTCTTACACCCAATCTTCCTCTCCTTGGTTTGATAGCTTGGATTTGATGTTTAGGGGTGTGGATGCAGCTTTTTAGCTACAATCCACACCCTTCTCTTTTTATAGCTTTTTCTTAGCTTTATCCTGCTTAATAAAATGCTTTATTGCTTTTCCAAGCTTTATTCTTGCTTCATAGCATGTCTTTATTAAATGAAGCAAGAATAAAGCTTGGAAAAGCAATAAAGCATTTTATTAAGCAGGATAAAGCTAAGAAAAAGCTATAAAAAGAGAAGGGTGTGGATTGTAGCTAAAAAGCTGCATCCACACCCCTAAACATCAAATCCAAGCTATCAAACCAAGGAGAGGAAGATTGGGTGTAAGAACACTACCTTGATGATTGTAGAGAAAAGACGAGAATCTAAGGTGTTTAAAGGTGTTTGGATGTGTTTGGGAGAGAAATTAGAGAGTGGAGAGAGAGAATCTACCTAGAAAAACTGCCCAAAATTCTTTTTTTTTTTTTTGGCAAAATGAGGGGTCTAGAAGCTTTTATAGCTGAAAAGTGACTCTTTGGCTTCCAGCACACCTTGTAGGACCACTGGCCACCCTGCTGACGTCAACTGTTTCGGCTGTTTGCTCGATCCAGCTTCCGATGCGTATTTGAAGGCCTTCCTAGATTCGGATTGAGCTGATCTTGGTGTCCCTAGAAAACGCTAGATGTCTAGTTTCCAGAACACTAATGAAATTGAAAATCTAACTATTGAATCACCATTTATGGCCTTGAGAAGCGTGCTAAAGCAATTTTCACGGTTTTCTAGATATCTCAATCATTTTAACTCCAATTTCAACCCATGAATAGTCGTTGAAAAGGTAATTTGATAATCTTTGCAATGGTGGTAGTCCCAACCCGTTCTAATAGTCGAATCAAAATTAAGGTTTCTGGTGTCCTTGGGAGTCAACCTCGGGTCAAACTTAGTTAAAGTTGACGAAAATCACCGAGTAGCTCGAGTTTGATGTAGAAACATGAAAAATGTTTTTTGGGGATGATTTTGACTGACTTTGATTTTCAATCTACCCAAGGTTGGCCAAGGGCATTTTGGTCAATTTGAACAAAAAAGGCAATTTGAGTGCTGCAATGCCCGAACAAGTTGTCCCACGTCAATATAGATTCGTCTACAGCCCCATGGAGAAAAGATAATATTTTTGTAATTTTCGGGGTCCAGCACACAAATCGAGGGCGGACAAAATATGGTGTCTACATCACTAAGCTACAAAATTATTGATAAAAGACAATAGTTAACATAAAAACCCATTTAGGTACTTGAAATCATTTAATTTCGTTGTTAATCATTTGTTAGAATATGTAGATTAATCATCCAAAATTGCTTCATTTTAGTAAGAAAATTAAGTAAGTTTACTAAAATATTTATGTAATTGGTTTTTAATTCCTATCTTAATTTTTGCGTTGGTGGTATAATCAACTTCAATAATGTGCTATATTTTTAAAAACAAAAGTAATTAAAATTTAGTTGTTATAGAAATATATATTAAAAATATACAATATTTAGAGACACAAATTTGAATATATGGAGTCTGTTTTATGAGTTTTATACCTTACCGTCATCGAAGAGTGTGAGAGCAAGTTAATTTGGCGTTAAAAACATGCATGCAGATGAATTGAATGTTACCATATCATGAACACAAGCATGTATTTGGTGAAGAATAAAAAAAAAAAATTCAAAGAATTTAATAACAATTTCTGTTTTATTCTGAAATATCCCAGCTACAGTAACAGAACAAATACTATCTACAACAACACTTCAGATCATAGCAGCTTTTAGTAAAAGGCTGCACTCAAACAAATCTAAAAATTACTATCCAACATTCCACAATTTCATTTAAATAAAGAAAAAGGGAACATGATAGACTAAAGTAAATGAAATTCTACTTAGAATAGAACTCCTATGACCTATTTGCAAATAGCATTTCCTTATTTCGCATTAGTTACAATAGCTTGGGAGACATTTTATTATTGTTTTCTAGTACAAGCAGGAGGATTCTGCTTGCCCGAAACGGTGGGCTTGACATTAACACAAGTGGAAGTAGCAGATCCTCCTGCTCCCTTGTATACGAGATCAATGTCAGCAACCACCACTTGTTGGCATGGTACACTATTACTGCAAATAAGCTTCACAGCTTCCTTTGTTGAAGAAGTGCCTCTAATGTTCTTGAAGCTAACATTGCTGATCTTAACTTTCGAGGGAGACTGAAAGCAAAACAAACAAACAAAAACCCACACAAGAATTTGATATTAGTATCTATAATTTGTTTTTCTTTTTTAAACTGTTAACATCAGAATGAGTGTATATATTTGTGATGTTTATAATAACCTTGTTTGAGCATTGATTGTTTGGGCAGTAGCCTTGATCAATGAGGATAGGATTGGCAACATTGTTCATGATAATATTCTCAAAATGCATATCAGAAGCACTCCCAGGAGGGGAAGAAGGCCATGTTTTGATCCTAACACCATTCTTTGTACTGCTAAAGGTGCTACCAATTACTCTAATTCCTGAAACAGGTTGTTCATTCTGGTATCTTCCAAGACTTCCAACGCTGATACCATGGCCAGGTCCACAAGTTACTTGGTTAGCAGTAACATCTTGGGTTCCATCACCAATGGAGATGCAATCGTCACCTGTTCCAATATTGGCATTGGTGATGGTGATCTTAGATGAATGTCCGATGTGGATTCCATCGGTGTTGGGGCTATCTCCGGGTGCAGTTATAGTAACATGTTGGATTTGCAAGTTCTTGCATCCCATAACGTTTATGTGGAAAAATTTGCTGTCCTTCGATTTAATGTCACGGACTATTGAATTTGTGACGAAATCGAACCTTATATTCTGTTCATGTTTACAAATTAGATAAATCAAAACACCAAATATGAACGCCATAGTTTCATTTAAATATTCTGCTAAAAATATTTTCATTTAAATATATTATAGTAAAATGCTAACGCTTCTTTGAATTACTATATTAAAAAAAATTACAAATATATATCAATGAATGTGGTTGGTACTACTTTAACAATATTATATGAAAAAGTCTTTTTGGACCAAACAATTTGTCACAGCTTGATGTTATATGCGAGTATGATTGGTGAACCATCGCTTTCACCTTTAACCACCACTTTTTCTCCAATACACACAGTTGCACAAGTTAAGGTCATGGCACAGTAGTTGTGTCCATAGTCCGTATTTGGACTTTCTCATATATAAATTTGGAATTATCTTTTTTGGTGAGTTGTGACACCTCACTATATAAAGCTTACATCAAATTATTAATAATATGATAATATCCTTAACATCATTAAACGAATAAGTGCTTGAATTAGTATTTCGAGATGGTTAAAGTTCTTAAAGTTGTAGTGTCTGTATATATCTACATAAATATAATGCAATTTAAATGCTAATTATTAAGATTGAAATCTTACGATAGGAAGTATTTTGCAGCTGTACTTTTCAGCACAATTATTTTTTTGCCATGCCATTTGTCCTTTGCCGTCAAAAACTCCACCACCTGACACCGTGAGACTGTCGATACGTTGAAAAGAAACCCAAAAGTCTTTACCGTTGAAGGAGGCAACGTTTGATGGGGCCTGTAGGGTGCCCTGAAGGTTAAACTCAATAGCACCTTTGCATGGACCTAATAAAGTCACTACACCTAGCTTGTATGTCCCTGCTGAAATCACAACTTTACTTCCTGCTATTGCGCATGCAGCTTTCCAAGCTTTTGTCAAAGCCTGATAAACACATTATGAAAAATCGAAATCAGTATATTACAATCATTTTTCATGTTAATGTTTTATCATCTAGTCAAGACACCAAAGAGTTTTTAGTGTAAGCAGAGTTTGAACCCGAGTACTTTTATTTGACATTAAAAGACTTTACTAGTTAAGTTAAGTAGAACCTACTTTTCATGTTAATTAGGTATAGTTAATTGTGCTACACATATTTATACCTGGGTGATATCGGCATTAGGTTGTCCTCCATATGATTTCACGTTGAAGACTTGCCCGGCACTGATGGATTCCAACAACAATAGCAAGCAAGTTGCTACGATGCTCAAATTCTTTCCCATTTTATTGTTCTTTGTTTCCCTGCTATTGCCAATTTGTTGTACGGTATGATGGTTTCCCTATTTGGTTTGATGCTATTTATACTACAATACCTGAGCCCATCACCATTAAAGCTATCCAACTGATATTAACTAATTTTAGGTATGGTTGCTAACAATTCTCCTGTTTACACTTCAACTTCTATACTATTATTAGCTTTCGTGCTTCCTCCTTCACTAATTAATTAATAGTTTATCGTTATAATCAAACCGTTGATGACCATTTAAGATTAAATAAATTTCATTGACCATGGAAGGATAAATTTTTAATAACTTTATGATTGAATTATGCTAATAACTCTAAAGGATTATAACATGTCTTTTATTTTGGTCCATTATTCTATAAGATAAGATTATTACTACTATATATCACCCTAACTTCTTAGCCTTAAATGGCAAGCTCTTAGCCACCTGAAATGTTCATTTTCTCCTTGAAACGAATTGAATACTTCCCGCTAGAGAGGGGGGAAAAAGTCTAGAAAAATAACCACCTACGAAAACTATCCAAAGTTAGTATAGGCAGCATGCCCGTCTATAGTGTAAAATAGAAAATAAAGAAAATACTATATAGGAGAGGTTGAACTCACCTTTTGAATTATTATATTTATCATTATTACTATAATTAGTTTACAGATCTTTGTCAATTATTATATACTAGTCGGTAACCGGTGCAATGCTAAAGAAAGTTAGACATAATCCTTTTTGTCTAAATAAGAAATTTGATAATTATGATAACCAACGAACATCTATTATAATCGTAATGCCAAGAATATTGTAGTTTTGTCACCTTTTGAGTATTTTTAAATAAAATATTTAGGGTTTAAATTCTCTCTTCTCAATTGCAACTATCGAATTATAAACAAACAAAATCAACAAATACTTTCAATGGTCTTTCTTAGAATTTAGAAGTTTGAAATTGGAAACATTTTTTGGTTCTTAAAGTAGGGACTAAGAGACTAAGATTGTCTATCTATGAGTTTTTAGTGTGTAGAATAGAGAAGCTCCGTTGACTTACCCTCAATTCTCCAACCATGAAGCGTGCTTGCTTTCTCCCCCTAGACTGTGACATATTACCACCATCAACCTCCACAAAATTGTGTTGTTCAAAGACAAATTTGTGATAAAGAAATCAGGTTGTGAATAATCAAGAGAAATAGAATGTAGAAATAATGAAATTCGTATGAAATTCAAATTTTTTTCCGGCCCTGAATGTAGGGGTTTTAATTAACTAGCAGATGGAGATGATGATTTTGGCCATAAAACTCATCAACCCAAAGGAGAGTTGGAATTCTCCTTTTTCATCAATTTGTGAAACACGACACTTTTCTACAACTATTTTTGGTAGGTGAACTTCCATGCAACTTTTGAAGTTTTTAATACTAATACCGATTATCAACAATGACGAGCCATAAAATATATCATTGTTCATGTACCAACCCACGATTATTATTACTTTGGTTGAATATGACTTAGATGTTGGTTGAACTTCAACAAATATGAATTTTGAACAATAGTATGTTTCACATCAAATGAGAAGGAAAAAAAAAAAATATATATATATATATATATATATTAATGATAGAAAATATATGCCAATATTGATGCCTATGAGACTAGCATTTCAGCTAGGTTACAAATTACATGTTAAGCTTCCTTCATCAAATCATCTGTTTTATTTATTATGATATGCAAACTAAAGTCCAATTGGGTATGCCCAAAAGGCTAACCCAATTAGATAATTAGTTATTATTTAATAAGAGTTATTAAATAATAAAACTATGAGAATAGTTTAAAGTACGTATGATGAAAAAAAAAGAAATCAGATTTTCTCCACAAGGAGAAAAAGAAGGTTTTTTTCTTTGAGAGTCTATGTACAAAAGACTGATTGAGAGACTACACATCTTGGGCACCATGTGAATTGAGATGAAGATTGAAGGTATTCTCAAGTCATGTTTTGAAATTCACTGCATCAAGGTACGCTTTCTTTAAGCTAACATTGCTAATCTTAACTTTCGAGGGAGACTGAAAGCAAAACAAACAGAAAAAAACCCACACAAGAATTTGATATTAGTATCTGTAATTTGTTTTTCTTTTTTTAACTTTTAACATTAGAATGAGTGTATATATTTGTGATGTTTATAACAACCTTGTTTGAGCATTGATTGTTTGGGTAGTAGCCTTGATCAATGAGGATAGGATTGGAAACATTGTTCATGATAATATTCTCAAAATGCATATCAGAAGCACTCCCAGGAGGGGAAGAAGGCCATGTTTTGATCCTAACACCATTCTTTGTACTGCTAAGGGTGCCACCAATTACTCTGATTCCTGAAACAGGTTGTTCATATTAGTACCTTCCAAGACTTCCAACGCTGATACCATGGCCAGGTCCACAAGTTACTTGGTTAGCAGTAACATCTTGGGTTCCATCACCAATGGAGATGTAATCGTCACCTGTTCCAATATTGGCATTAGTGATTGTGATCTTAGATGAACGTCCGATGTGGATTCCATCGGTGTTGGGGCTATCTCTGGGTGCAGTTATAGTAACATGTTGGATTTGCAAGTTCTTGCATCCCATAACATTTATGTGGAAAAATTTGCTATCCTTCGATTTAATGTCACTGACTATTGAATTTGTGACGAAATCGAACCTTATATTCTATTCATGTTTACAAGTTAAATAAATCAAAACACCAAATATGAATGCCATAGTTTCATTTAAATATTCTACTAAAAATATTTTCATTTAAATATATTATAGTAAAATGCTAACGCTTCTTTGAATTACTATATTCAAAAAAAAAATTACAAATATATATCAATGAATGTGGTTGGTACTACTTTAACAATATTATATGAAAAAGTCTTTTTGGACCAAACAATTTGTCATAGCTTGATGTTATATGCGAGTATGATTGGTGAACCATCGCTTTCACCTTTAACCACCACTTTTTCTCCATTACACACAGTTGCACAAGTTAGGGTCATGGCACAAAAGTTGCGTCCGTATTCCGTATTTGGACTTTCTCATATATAAATTTGGAATTATCTTTTTTGGTGAGTTGTGACACCTCACTATATAAAGCTTACATCAAATTATTAATAATATGATAATATCCTTAACATCATTAAACGAATAAGTGCTTAAGTTAGTATTTCGTGATGGTTAAAGTTCTTAAAGTTGTAGTGTCTGTATATATCTACATAAATATAATGGAATTTAAATTCTAATTATTAAGATTGAAATCTTACGATAGGAAGTGTTTTGCAGCTGTACTTTTTAGCACGATTATTTTTTGCCATGCCATTTGTCCTTTGCCATCAAAAACTCCACCACCTGACACAGTGAGATTGTCGATACGTTGAAAAGAAACCCAAAAGTCTTTACCATTGAAGGAGGCAACGTTTGATAGGGCCTATAGGGTGCCCTGAAGGTTAAACTCAATTGAACCTTTGCATGGACCTAATAAAGTCACTACACCTAACTTGTATGTCCTTGCTGAAATCACAACTTTACTTCCTGCTACTGCGCATGCAGCTTTCCAAGCTTTTGTCAAAGCCTGATAAACACAATATGAAAAATCGAAATCAGTATATTACAATCGTTTTTCATGTTAATGTTTTATCACCTGGTCAAGACACCAAAGAGTTTTTAGTGTAAGCAAAGTTTGAACCTGAGTACTTTTATTTGACATTAAAAGACTTTACTAGTTAAGTTAACTAGAACCCACTTTTCATGTTAATTAGGTATAGTTAATTATGCTACACATATTTATACCTGGGTGATATCGGCATTAGGTTGTCCTCCAAATGATTTCACGTCGAAGACTTGCCCGACACTGGTGGATGCCAACAACAATAGCAAGCAAATTGCTACAATGCTCAAATTCTTTCCCATTTTATTTTTCTTTTTTCCCTGCTATCGCCAATTTGTTGTACGGTATGATACTATAGTACTTGAGCTCATCACCATTAAAACTATCCAACTGATATTAACTAATTTTATGCATGGTTGCTAACAACTCTCATGTTTACACTTCAACTTCTATACTATTATTAGCTTTCGTGCTTCCTCCTTCTCTAATTAATTAATAGTTTATCGTTATAATCAAACTGTTGATGACCAGTTAAGATTAAATAAATTTCATTGACCATGGAATGATAAATTTTTAACAACGTTATGATTGAATTATGCTAATAACTCTAAAGGATTATAACATGTATTTTATTTTGGTCCATTATTCTATAAAATAAGATTATTACTACTATATATCACCCTAACTTCTTAGCCTTAAATGGCAAGCTCTTAGCCACCTGAAATCAGTTCATTTTCTCCTCGAAGCAAATTGAATACTTCCCATTAGAGAGGGGGGAAATAGTTTAGAAAAATAACCCCCTCTGAAAACTATCCAAAGTTAGTATAGGCAGCATGGTCGTCTATAGTGTAAAATAGAAAATAAAGAAAATACTACATATGAGAGGTTGAACTCACCTTTTGAATTATTATATTTATCATTATTACTATGATTAGTTTATAGATCTTTGTCAATTATTATATACTAGTCGGTAACCAGTGCAATGCTCGAGAAAGTTAGACATAATCTTTTTTGTCTAAATAAGAAATTTGATCATTATGATAACCAACAAACATCTATTATACTGGTACTACCAAGAATATTGTAGTTTTGTCACCTTTTGAGTATTTTTAAATAATATATTTAGGTTTTAAATTCTCTCTTCTCAATTGCAACTATCGAATTATAAACAAACGAAATCAACAAACACTTTCAATGGTTGAAAGTTCAATATGGGTACGAAACACCCTTGAACGTTTAGACCCCAAATTACAAAAATACCAATTCAAGCTTTATATCAAACAATTAATGTGCGGAACATGATAATAAGCTTATAACAGAATTGATAAATAATCTAAGCCAAATATAAACACATCCACAGCAGTAAATATAAGGCAAAGATAAAGGGAAGAAAGATGCAAACACACGGACAACACACGATGTGTTATCGAAGAGGAAACCGAAGTCCTCGGCGTAAAACCTCTCCGCAACCCTCCAAGCGGTGATAAAATCCACTAAAGAATATAGTTGGGATACATGAACAGCAGAAGACCCTCCAAGCCTAATCTACCCAGGTACCTAAGCCCTCCAAGCTTCTTGCTCCAACGAGGTTACGCCGAACCTATTTCTTCTTTAGCTTCCCGGATTCCGCTACTTGACCATAGCATCAACCAATGTATATTGGTTCCTTCCAAACTGCTTCCCTCAGCACCAAATAAACCTTCTCACAGACGTGGGTGTGGTGAGATAAGGATTTGGTAAAAGACCTTTCAAGGGTATGACAATGGAGAGGAAGAGAGTAGAGGAATTTGTAGAGTTTCTTAGATGAAAATTGGGGATGAGGCAATCTTGTTTTTCTCTTGGGTTTTCTCTCACAAAATTCTCTCTGGAAGCTCTCTCAATTTAGTGGGTATAAGGGTCTATATATAGTGAGGTGAGATGAGAATACGAAGAGACAGTTTTTTGCCAAACGGGGTAAATTGGCGGCTTGGTCTCGCGGCTTGTCCAAGTCGCGAAATCAAGTCGCGACGTAACGGCTGGCTAGCCTGGGACTTTTGTCCTGTAGTGCGACAGCTGGCGCGACCCTTCAGCTTCCTTGCGTGCATCTCATGTGCTTGAAGTTGGCAACTTGCAGCCGCGAGCCACCCGCGAGTCCTAGCCGCGAAGCTCTGCTTCTTTGCACATACTTGAGCTTTTCTTCACATCTTCTCACACACTACCCTTACAATAATCCCACCTAAATACAGGGTTACTAACTGCTTAAATTACAAGCAAATTGGCACGGAATAAAGCCAACAAGATGGTTGATAAATTTCAACCTTACAATCTCCCCCTTTGGCTATTTCGTGACAAAACCCTAAAACAAACTCTAGACTTAACGCGTGAGTTGGGAACAGTTGGAAAACTCACTCACACCTAACTCTAGAATCTGCGAAGCTTTAGAACCATAAGAACAAGTGACTCCTGAAACACAACAACACAATAAGTTCATTGTATACAGAAACTTGTATTGCATATGGAGCAAGCACAATGCGATCATGCACAATGGAATAAAGCAATAAACCATGGCAAGACCAAAACAGGTAATCACTATAGCCAAGTGATCACAATGCTCATTCACACTTGGAATGAACATCCGGACATTCAAGATAATAAACACAAGGTAAATCGCTTGAATGACCAACACTCAACCAATGCACAGTACATGAAGTATGTGCATCTAGGAAAAATCCTACAAGGGCACAAGAGTGACAGTACTTAGAAGAAAATGCAAGACATTTAGTTGGAAGTACTGATTTAACAAAGCACAAAGGCTGCATAAAGCATGGCACAAACCACAAAGGCCTACAAACTGTGCATAAGAACAAACCCTTAAAGCTTACAGAAGCAACATGGGTACAAACCAAAAAGAAAAAAATGCTACAACAGTAGTTATCCAAGCATAGTAACAAAATTATAAGCACAAACAACATAAACACAGTGTATAATAGTGAGACTCCCCCTCAAAATAAGCACTCCCCCTCAAGAACTGCCCTCAAAAGTTCTCCCCTTTTTTTTTACCAGAATGGCCAAAGGGTCACTGCTCCTGGTTGGTGGAGAGGCTGTCAATCTTAGCTGAAAGCACATCAATCTGATCCTGCATTACTATCATCCTTTCAGTCTGCTGACTTTGAACTTCTCTGAGTCCATCAAGTCTTTCCATGATGATTTAAAATGCATCGGGAGGAGGTGTTGCTGATGAAGTTGAGGCTCTACTCCTCTTTCTTCTGCTCCTGGGTGTGACTGATTGTTCTGCATCTTCTGCTTCAGTCTCCATTGGATCCCCTTGCTCTTCACCACCCGGAAGACGACTTTGTATCCTTGTGATGGTGACAGTGGAGTTAGGGGACTGATATCTTGAGGAATTCTAACACCCTTCGCTCTGAAGATCCTCATGAGGAGACTAGGAAAGACCAACTTTGCCCTGGCAGTGGTTTTAGTCTCGTCCAAGATGGTGTCATAAATGTGTGAGCTGATGTTAATGATGACTTTCTCGTTGAGCTCCATGAGAAATATAGCTCTGGAATTAGTAAGAGTGGTCATCTTTCTTATGGGATACAAATTGAACATCATGATGGTGGTCAAACATCTCATGTCTGCAGGAAAGGCATTAGTGTTGAGACATTTCCCTTCTTTAGTACCACCAATCCGAGCCTGGACCGTATCTAGGGACATCATCTTGTCTTTGAAGTTGATGAATTCATACTCCTCTAAACCCTCAAGACCAAGGACGTCATCAATGTCATGTGCGTCTAAGGTGAACTCATGTCCTCTGACCCAGCAGTTCATCTCTTCATCCTTTATGATTACATTTGCATAGAATTCCCTTATCAAGGGATCATAGACTGCAGGTAGATCACTCAACAACTTCTCCCATCCTCTTCCCTCAAAGCACCCTGGAATGAAAGTGTCCTTCAAATCATGTAAGTCAACAAATCTCTCCTGGATAATGGTACCCTTCATGAAGAAATCTCTGTATCTCTCAAAGTGCTTGACAGACCTAAATAGATTAGGGTCCATCTTCATTCTTTTGTCAGCTTTCTTAGCAGTTGTCTTCTTCTTTGAAGGAAGTGCAGCCATCTGTAAACAAGTAGAAAAGGCCACAAACAAGACATAGCATAGAATGGGGAAATGCACACACATTAGTAACAAGTTAGTTACACAGTGATAAACAGAGTGACCAGACACAAACACAGAATAAGCACAGTTGATAACCAAACATTGGATATAACAAGTTAACCAAGTTTAAACTGAAATATGCAGACAAATTCAGATAAATTTGTTCAAAAATAGTGAGTCAAGACCCATTTGGTATGAACAGTGCAAAAAAAAAATGTAGCAACACCTACAAGATAAGGTGACTTAAGAGTCAAAAACAAATGGTAGCCATAATCACCAAAACCACAACCAAACAGATAAATTTAGAACCACAGTAAAAATTGCAGAAAACCCCACATTCATATGCCCAAAAACAAACTGACAAATACCAATGCTCAGGCTAAGGATAAATGACCTGATGTAAGCAAAGAATCCTAAACAGTCATAGCAACAAGAGCAAATAGCATCACACACCCAAACTCAACAATATATGCAAACCCATGTTCGAGCCCCTCAAAATCACAACCCAACAACACAACACACAGATTCAAGAGAACAATAATGAAATCATGATGAATGAAGTGAAGACAAGAAAGCCCATACCTTTTTCTTGATGTTTGATGAAGACATGATGCAGAATTTGAGAGCTTTTTCAAAGAAACACGGAGTGTTGAGAAAGAGATTTTGAGAAGAAGATGAACAGACACTGAACTTCGAGGGAAAAACTAAAAAACAGTTTTAAAAATTGTCTTTAAAACACAAAACACGCGTTTTTCGCGACTGGATCAAGTCGCCAGGTTAAGCCGCGAAACACTGTGAAGAGAAGAAACTTGAGAAATTTCTCTAAGTGTTTTTCGCGACTGGAAGGTCTACCCGCGAGATAGTCGCGATATGAGCCGCGAAATTCCCTGAGTACCTCTCGCGACTGGACCTTCCACCCGCGAACCAGTCGCCACACTGACTCGCGAAAACTAGAAAACTCAAATTTTGGAAAAATTTTCTAAGTCTTTTTCGCGATTAGAGCATTTTACTCGCCAGTTAGCCGCGAAAATCTCTGAGAGAGGTTCGCGACTGGAGCATGCGACTGGGCCAACCCGCGACTTAGTCGCCAAAACAGGGCAACACTGTTTTTGAAATTTTTGTCATTTTTGTAAAAACAAAGCACTTTCCAAAAACACTCAAAAATCTTTTTGTGTTTGATCAACAAAGATTGAGCATGTGAAAACACATTTAATCAAGTACAATCACACAAATGAATATGACATTCATTGAACATAGACTTGTGTGTTGTGTGTGGATATCAAAAATGAGATAGTCCTTAGTCTAATGTGAAGCTTCAATGATCAATTCAATCAAGGCATACACAACTAGCACTAGATAATGAGATCTATCTCAATTATAGAAACATGCATATATGACCTCCCACAAGTACTTGATAACAATTCTTTGAAGCTTTTCATTTGGCTCCATATTCAACATATCATTTGCAATTTTTGAGCAAAGAAAATCTCATTGAGAGATAGATGCCTGAAATTTTTGATATTTCAATTGATGAGTTAGCCTTTGGCTTTTTGGGCATCATTCATACATTTTATTTTGGTCGCTTTCCCTTTTTCCTAGTCGAATACTAGTTTGTGCGACAGGCTTTTGCAGCTCTATATCTCTTTTCATTTGGAGATTTACATTTAGAGAGCTCTTTTAAGCATAAAAAATAAAAAGTGGGAAGATATATAGGCATGAGTCTATGCATGTCTCAAGATCAACAAAACCATTCACTAATCATTCATGACAAGGTTGAAGATCTATTTACAACAGTCACATAGATTTCAGAATTTCTTCCACAATGATATGAGTGCATGTGAGACAAGCTAAGCTCGTTAAATGCACAAAGCCATAAGTACAAAGGTACAAGGCAAAACATGCTTTGAGACAAAACTCAACAAAGTGATCAAACTTTTTGGATTTTCTACTTTTTATGTGTTTTTGGATTTTTGACACAAAAACAGTAAAAGATTGATCAGAACAAAGAAAATGTAAAAGCATTTTAAACACAAACATAACACAAATTTTAAAAAAAAAAAACAATACTAAAAAACACAAAGCATATAACCAATCATATCCACAAAGCATAGGAAGAATTGATGCATGGACATGTTATAATGCTTATGCATGAGTACCCTTTGTCACCCACACGTCATGTGCGTTTGGGGTGATATCCTTGATGGATCGGGTATGAGAGTTAGGACTGTCAAACCTTCGAGTGAAGCTTTCCAAGCAATTGGTGAACGCACCGATCATCTTCATCACGTCCATCATTCCTGGATCACGTTTTTGGCTTCTTGGTTGCTCACCACCTCAAGTCCTCATATCATTTCTTCTTCCTCGTGACCGAGGTACACTTGCATTGTTGTTTGCTCTCAGCTTTTGACAGTTGGGTCTGGTATGTCCTTGCAATCCGCAATAATGACAAACATACTCCGTTCTAGGACCCTGCTGCTGTCTTGGGAGTGATCTTCCTCTAGCTCCATATCTGGATTCTGATTGATTACTGGACTTATGTAATACCCGTTGATCAGCCACATTCTTCTTCTTCTCAGCTTTAATTTTCTCAGGACTGGACCTATCCACAGTCGTCTCCTTAGCCTTTACAAACTTCACTTCTTTGGTGACATTTGCTGATGAGCTACTTCCTCCGGCGTATCCCAATCCAGATTTGTCTGAGGCATGTTTTTGAGATGAAATAACATCATCTAACTTCCTGGAGGAGACCCTATCTATCTTGGCATGAGCTTCCACTACCTCTTGCTCAAGGAATCTCACTTTTGTGTAAGCTTCTGATAGCTCACCATTAAGTGCTTCAATCTCACATTTTGCCTCCTTGTATCGTGCCAGGAGACTTTTGTAATCTTCCTCAACCCTCTTCATCTTCTTAATGGCTGCATTAGCCACCTTAGCATATTCACCTTTCTTCTCAAGGAGTGAGTTGTAAGTCTCTTGCAATCCCACTGCTTCTCCAACTTCCTCATCTTCAGACTCCTCGACTATTCCAATAGACTCCAAATCAGAATATTCCCCAAGCTCCTTCACAAGTGTACCCAAATCATCCGAGGTCTCCACATGTGCAAGGGTCATGAAAGCGGAGTAATTTCCTTCTCCGTCACAGCTATCTTCAGAGTCAGAATTTGATGAATCAGCATCACTCAAGGTAGTGGCATAGACCTTTTCTTTTGTCTTCAAATAATTGGGACATTCCTTTTTGAAGTGTCCATGTCCATTACACTCGAAACACACAATGTCCGAGGAAGATTGAGACTCCTTCCCTTCTTTCCTCGTAAACTCTTTCCTATCACCTCTTGAAGATGAAAATTTCCCTCTGTTGAATGGTTTCCCACAGTTCTTCATCTTCAGGAATTTTCGAAAGTTTTTCGCAAGATATGCTACTTCCTTCTCCACTCCATCTTCTTCCGAAGGGTCATGAGATGCCACTCTCTCATCAATTGTTTTAAGAGTAAGTGATTTGCTCTTCTTCTGAGAAGGCAGGGACAATTCATATGTCTGCAGAGAACCAACCAGCTCTTGAACCTTGATGTCGTCAAGATCTTTGCTCTCTTCAATGGCTGTAACTTTGGCACGAAAACTTTCAGGTAGTGACCGAAGGATCTTCCTTACAATTTTAGACTCCTCCGTCTTTTCCCCCAAATTAAATTTGCCGACGACCACCTCGTTTAGCTTACTGTAAAAAGAGTCAAAGGACTCATCCTCATCCATCTTTAGCTACTCAAAGCGAGTGGTCAACATCTGAAGTTTGGTGTCTTTCACCTTCTTGGTTCCTTCATAAGTCGTCTCCAGAATCTCCCATGCTTCCTTAGCAACGGTAATATGTGAAATCCTGTGAAATTCTTCTGGAGAGATACCACAGAAAATGGCGTTCAATGCTTTGCTGTTTGCATTAGTCGCCGCAAGAGCTACCTTGTCCCAAGTGCATTTGGCATCCTTCGGCTTTGTCCAACCTATTTCAACAGCATCCCACACCGCCTCATCCATAGAACACAAAAACGCCCTCATTCGGACTTTCCAAAATGCATAATTATTACCATCAAAAAATGGTGGAACAGTGAGAGATTGAGACCTATCCATCTCAACAAGTGGTCAAGGATCACACTCAGGTATTAAAACCACAACAAGTGTACCCGCTCTGATACCAATTGAAAGTTCAATATGGGTACGAAACACCCTTGAACGTTTAGACCCCAAATTACAAAAATACCAATTCAAGCTTTATATCAAACAATTAATGTGTGAAACATGATAATAAGCTTATAACAGAATTGATAAATAATCTAAGCCAAATATAAACACATCCACAGCAGTAAATATAAGGCAAAGATAAAGGGAAGAAAGATGCAAACACACGGACAACACACGATGTGTTATCGAAGAGGAAACCGAAGTCCTCGGCGTAAAACCTCTCCGCTGCCCTCCAAGCGGTGATAAAATCCACTAAAGAATATAGTTGGGATACATGAACAGCAAAAGACCCTCCAAGCCTAATCTACCCAGGTACCTAAGCCCTCCAAGCTTCTTGCTCCAACGAGGTTACGCCGAACCTATTTCTTCTTTAGCTTCCCGGATTCCGCTACTTGACCATAGCATCAACCAATGTATATTGGTTCCTTCCAAACTGCTTCCCTCAGCACCAAATAAACCTTCTCACAGACGTGGGTGTGGTGAGATAAGGATTTGGTAAAAGACCTCTCAAGGGTATGACAATGGAGAGGAAGAGAGTAGAGGAATTTGTAGAGTTTCTTAGATGAAGATTGGGGATGAGGAAATCTTGTTTTTCTCTAGGGTTTTCTCTCACAAAATTCTCTCTGGAAGCTCTCTCAATTTAGTGGGTATAAGGGTCTATATATAGTGAGGTGAGATGAGAATACGAAGAGACAGTTTTTTGCCAAACGGGGTAAATTGGCGGCTTGGTCTCGCAGCTTGTCCAAGTCGCGAAATCAAGTCGCGACGTAACGGCCTGGCCAGCCTGGGACTTTTGTCTTGTAGTGCGACAGCTGGCGCGACCCTTCAGCTTCCCTGCGTGCATCTCACGTGCCTGAAGTTGGCGACTTGCAGCCGCGAGTCCTAGCCACGAAGCTCTGCTTCTTTGCACATACTTGAGTTTTTCTTCACATCTTCTCACACACTACCCTTACAATAATCCCACCTAAATACAGGGTTACTAAGTACTTAAATTACAAGCAAATTGGCACGGAATAAAGCCAACAAGATGGTTGATAAATTTCAACCTTACAATGGTCTTTCTTAGAATTTAGAAGTTTGAAATTGGAAACATGTTTTGGTTCTTAAAGTAGAGACTAAGAGACAAAGATTGTCTATCTATGGGTTTTTAGTATGTAGAATAGAGAAGCTCTGCCGACTTACCCTCCTTAATTCTCCAACCATGAAACTTGCTTGCTTTCTCCCCCTAGATTGTGACATATTACCACCATCAACCTCCACAAAATTGTGTTGTTCAAAGACAAATTTGTGATAAAGAAATCAAGTTGTGAATAATCAAGGGAAAGAGAATGTAGAAATAATGAAATTCATGTGAAATTCAAATTTTGACCGGGCCTAAAAGTAGGGGTTTTAATTAACTAGTAGATGGAGATGATGATTTTGGCCTTAAAACTTATCAACCCAAAGGAGAGTGGGAATTCTCCTTTTTCATCAAGTTGTGAAACACGACACTTTTCTACAACTATTTTTGGTAGGTGAACTTCCATGCAACTTTTGAAGTTTTTAATACTAACACCGATTATCAACAATGACGTGCCATAAAATATATCATTGTTCATGTACCGACCCACGATTATGATGGAAATATGCATATATGCAGCGGAAAAAATTAAACGGATCTACTTAATTCTCAATTGATAACATGTAAAGTAAGTTTCAGAATTTAGGAACTAGAGAGTGTACCTTGAAGCAGTGAAATTCAAAACCAAAATTCAGAAGTTCTTGAGAAGACTTTCAATCTTCACTCCAATTCCACTAATGCCCAAGATGTGTGGTCTCTCAATCTGTTATATGAGTTTGTTTTAGAGAGAAAGAGAGAGTGATCTTTTCTCACATACATACCAATTCATGTGTCCTATCATATTCTGTATGTTACTCTCTTAATAACAGATTATCTAATTGGGCTAGCCTTTTGGGCCTTCCCAATTGGGCTTTAGTATGTGGCTTGGAGTGGGACCAAAAGGGAACGAATAAGACATTAGCTCCAATGGGTCTTGGGCTTTTCTGTCAACTCTTGACAAGTCCAAAGTTACCATTAATTATATTTAATACCACTATATAAATATAATTGAACTCTAGGCCTTATTAATAGATTATATCCCAAGACTTTATTTTACATGCAACCCCTTCATAAAATATTCATAGCAATACAAAGTCATTAATGAAGACTGCCACTTTGTAGATTACTATATCTTAATCCTTGAGTACCCGGTTTAATCCTTTAAGTTATTCATCATATATTTATGAAATCCAATTTCATAAATATATACTTTAGTAACTATTTACTAAAGTAGTTAGGCCTAACATTCTGAATAACAAACCCATTAAACTTATCTTAAGGGAATATTTTATATCTCCGTTAAGAGACTATGAATTCCATCTTGAGAATATATGTTCCATCAACACTAAATGTGCTTGTCCAATATACTGAGGTTTTGACCGTAACTTTAGATCTCACTCCTGATATATCAAAGCAACTTACATTTCATGATCAGGTCCATTATCCTCTCAGGATTAAGAGTTCATGTGAATATAAGTCGTGAGATTTATTATTCAATTGACAGTCATTAGGAGAATAATAAATCTCACAGCGGTCTAATTCAATATGTCTTAACTCTTAAAACATATCAACATATCAACATATCAACTAGAAGTCACCACTTCCATGATCAAGACAAATCATCTTAGTTGACATGTTATACTCTTCGCAGATGAAACGCCCAATTTCATCACCGACTACGAACTAAATTCTGAGTTTACAAAGAACTTGTGATTTATATCTTTTGTGACTTTTCACATAAATCACATACTATGCATCTCATGGACTATATGATAATGTTCAAATATTCATGTTACCATTATTTCAGATAATAATAAAACAACTTTATTAATTACAATATTAAGTCATACATCATGTCATACATAATGGCATACATAATATCATACATAGCATCATACAATAGGATTCTTAGGACACTAATCCCAACAGATTATTCTTACTTTGGTTGAATATGACTTAGATGTTGGTTGAACTTCAACAAATATGAATTTTGAACAATAGTATGTTTCACATCAAATGAGAAGAAAAGACTTCTTCTTCTTTTTCTTCTTTTTTTTCTTTTTAATGATAGAAAATATATGCCAATATTGATGTCAATGAGACTAACGTTTTAGCTAGGTTACAAATTACATGTTAAGCTTCCTTCATCAAATCATCTATTTTATTTATTATGATAGGCAAAATTTTCGTCACCTTCATATTTATTTTTCCCAATTATGCTGCTTCACATTCTCTTGATATTTTATTTAATAAAAGTTGAATCCATCCTCATGTAATGTCCAAATGCAACTGGCTCGACCATAATCTAATTAATGATCGTGGTCTGTACTAAACACTTTGAAAGCAACATGGAAGTTCTCGTACCAAAAATAGCTGTAGAAAAGTGTAGTTTCTAATATTTTGATGTAAAAGAGAATTCACACTCTCTTTTGGGCTAAAGAGTTTTAAGTCCACAAACATCATCTCCATATTTATAATGGTAGTTGTTCTTTAGGTTGTTGATGATTTGTACATAGTGCTTTTTGAACTCCCGAGATGTCAATGTATAAACTAGTTTGAATATGAGTGATTGAACAAGTAATTTAATTAGCATGTTATAAGAGAGATTAAGCGTTCAATATACTCTAAGATCATAATGAATCAAAGAGTTGAAGCATTCGATATATATATATATATATAGATATGTTGGGGTTTATGCCCTAAAATTGAATTGGTTTGCGTGTCATAAATAATTAAATTGTTTAGTTATTAGAGACTATCTATAAATGAACTAATGAGATATTATCTTAGTCCATGAGATGCATGGTATGTGATTTATGTGAAAAGTCACAGAAGTGTAAATCACAAGTTCTTTGTAAACTTATAATTTTAGTTCGTAGTCGGTGATGAAATTGGACATTTCATTTGCGAAGACTATAACATATCAACTAAGATGATTTTTCTTGATCATGGAAGTGAAGATTTCTAGTTGATATGTTGATATGTTGTAAGAGTTAAGACATATTGAACTGGACCGCTGTGAGATTTATTATTCTCCTAACGACTGTCAAATGAATAATAAATTTCACGACTTTTATTTACATCAACTCTAAATCCTAAGAGAATAATGGACCAGATCATGAGATGTAGGTTGTTTTGATATATCAGGAGTGAGATCTATAAGTTACCGTCAAAACCTCAGTATGTTAGGCAGCCACATTTAGTGTTGATGGAACATATATTATCAAGATGGAATTCATAATCTCTTAACGGAGATATAAAATATTCCCTTGAGATAAGTTTAATGGGTTTGGTTATTCAGAGTGTTGGGCCCAACCACTTTAGTAAGGAGTTACTAAAGTATATATTTATGGAATTGGATTTCATAAATATATGATGAATAACTTAAAGGATTAAACCGGATACTCAAGAATTAAGATGTAGTAATCTTCAAAGTGGCAGTCTACATTCATGACTTTGTATTACTACGAATATTTTAATGAAGGGGTTGTATGTATAATAAAGTCTTGGGATATAATTTATTAATAAGGCCTAGAGTGAAATTATATTCTTATAGTGGTATTGAATATAATTAATGGTAACTTTGGACTTGTCAAGAGTTGACAGAAAAGCCCAAGGCCCATTGGAGCTAGAGTCTTATTTGTTCCCTTTGGTCCCATCTCAAGCCACAAACTAAAGTCCAATTGGGTAGGCCCAAAAGGCTAACCCAATTAGCTAATTAGTTATTATTTAATAAGAGTTATTAAATAATAAAACTATGAGAATAGTTTAAAGTACGTATGATGAAAAAAAAAGAAATAAGATTTTCTCCACAAGGAGAAAAAGAAGGTTTTTTTTCTTTGAGAGTATATGTACAAAAGACTGATTGAGAGACCACACATCTTGGGCACCATGTGGAATTGAGATGAAGATTGAAGGTATTCTCAAGTCATGTTTTGAAATTCACTGCATCAAGGTACGCTTTCTGTTCTTTATTCTAGAATTCATGGTTACATGTTATCTTTCATGATTGAAGTAGATCCGTGGTTGTTGCTTCCGCTGTGTGTTTTGTATGAGATACAAAACCAGATTTTCCAACAACATATATATATATATATATATATATATATATCATATTAAATCTTAAGAACTTGTCAACTTGCAATGATTGCAAATAGTAAGTTAATCTCAAAATTCAATCATCAATCTATAGAAAGTGTTAGGTTCTAAGGATTTAGGATCTAAATGTATTAGAACTTCAATGTGTAATGTTGGCAAACCATGATCAAAACTTAGAGTCTAGAATTAGGCTGCTCAAAGTATGTTTATTGTAAAGTTGGAATCGAGTAATTGTAGAAAATTACTATTCACTTTCTGCAAGGCTCGATTGATAAAAAAATTAGACTCTATCGATCGAAGCTCGTGCAGATTGTTTTTCTGCAAAATTTCCAACTCAGCCCAAGCCCATATGACGTGTAAGGTTTTATGTTTTGTCTTAAGTATAAAAGGAAAAACCCTAGCAACGTTTGGTAGTTGATGTTTATGTTGTGTGTATGAATCCCTTATGAGATCTAGAGGTGTTTGCCTTCATACATACTTAGGGTTATCAAGATCAAGATTGATGTCGAGAGCTTGGTGATCGCTTCAATTGCAGCATAAAGAGCTTAAAGAAAAACACAAGTGGGAGTACTTGTGGTTGCTGTGAATCCAAGAAAGAAGTAATCCGTGGACTTGGAGCTGTCACGTGGTCGTGGTAGTAAGTTTTCTACTCGAGGTAGTAATAGGATGTTAGTGGTCTAAGTCGCTATTGTAAAACCTCAATTCTTTCATAATGGATCTGTTTTACCTTGAGGATAGCTAGGTTAAATCCTCCCCACGTTTTTTACTGGTTTGGTTTTTCTTGGTTATCATATCATTGTGTTCTTTATTTTCCGCACTGTTTCAATGATACGATTTATTTGTGTTAACCTAGATTTAAATAATTTACCTAAGCTAATCACTTGGCTAAATAACTAGGTTAATCTGTTTGTGTTTAAGGGGTCTAAAAACGTACAAGTGGTATCAGAGCAGGTTAGCTCTTGTTTTTAGATCTTTTGATCTAAGAGTTGATCCTTGATCCCTATTATCATGGATAATTTTAAGTGTCTTACTATTTTTTATTGTGATGATTTGAATAAAAAGGACATTGTTGTTTCTGTTGATCTTATTTATGCTTGTGAAACTCTCCGTAGGGAATTATTGAAATCTATGAAAATTGCTAAGAAATTCAAGGAAGAGTTAAAATTGGCTAATCTTGAAAAAGAGGAATTGGTTGTTAGATTAGATGAATCTAATGAAAAGAATGAATTTTTGAGAAATCAAATTTCCTCTCAAGATGAGAAGATAAAAAGCTTGGAACAATTTCAATTTCAACCATTAATAGTCGTTGGAAAGGTAATTTGATAGTCTTTGCAATGGCGCTAGTCCCAACCCGTTCTAATAGTCAAATCAAAATTAGAGTTTCTGGTACCCTTAGGAGTCAACCTCGGGTCAAACTTGGTTAAAGTTGACGAAAATCACCGAGTAGCTCGGGCTTGATGTAGAACCATGAAAAATGTTTTTTGGGGTTGATTTTCGCCGACTTTGACTTTCAGTCTACTCATGGTTGACCAAGGACATTTTGGTCAATTTGACCTTAAAAGGCAATTTGAGTGCTGCGATGCCCGAACGGGTTGTCCCACGTCAATATAGATTCTTCTGCGGCCCCATGGAGAAAAGATAACATTTTTGTAATTTTCGGGGTCTAGCACACAAATCGAGGGTGGACAAAATATGGTGTCTACATCATTGAGCTACAAAATTATTAATAAAAGACAATAGTTAACGCAACAAACCATTTAGGTAATTGAAATCATTTAATTTCGTTGTAAATCATTTGTTAGAATATGCAGATTAATCATCCAAAATTGCTTCATTTTAGTAAGAAAATTAAGTTTACTAAAATATTTATGTAATTGGTTTTTATTTCCAATCTTAATTTTTGCGTTGGTGGTATAATCAACTTCAATAATATGTATTATATTTTTAAAAATAAAAGTGATTAAAATTTAGCTGTTACAGAAATATATATTAAAAATATACAATATTTAGAGAACCAAATTTGAATATATGGCGTCTGTTTTATGAGTTTTATATCTTACCGTCGTCGAAGAGTGTGAGAGCAAGTTAATTTGGCGTTGAAAACATGCATGCAGATGAATTGAATGTTACCATATCATGAACACAAGCATGTATTTGGCGAAGAATAAAAAAAACTTTCAAAGAGTTTAATAACAATTTCTGTTTTATTCTGAAATATCCCAGCTACAGTAACAGAATAAATACTATCTACAACAACACTCCAGATCATAGCAGCTTTTCGTAAAAGGCTGAACTCAAACAAATCTAAAAATTACTATCCAACATTCCACAATTTCATTTAAATAAAGAAAAAGGGAACGTGATAGACTAAAGTAAATGAAATTCTACTTAGAATAGAACTCCTATGACCTATTTGCAAATAGCATTTCCTTATTCCGCATTAGTTACAATAGCTTGGGAGGCATTTTATTATTGTCTTCTGGTACAAGCAGGAGGATTCTGCTTACCCGAAACGGTGGGCTTGACATTAACACAAGTGGAAGTAGCAGATCCTCCTGCTCCCTTGTATACAAGATCAATGTCAGCAACCACCACTTGTTGGCATGGTACACTATTACTGCAAACAAGCTTCACATCTTCCTTTGTTGAAGAAGTGCCTCTAATTTTCTTGAAGCTAACATTGCTGATCTTAACTTTCGAGGGAGACTGAAAGCAAAACAAACAAACAAAAACCCACACAAGAATTTGATATTAGTATTTGTAATTTGTTTTTCTTTTTTTTAACTTTTAATATCAGAATGAGTGTATATATTTGTGATGTTTATAATAACCTTGTTGAGCATTGATTGTTTGGCCAATAGCCTTGATCAATGAGGATGGGATTGGCAACATTGTTCATGATAATATTCTCAAAATGCATATCAGAAGCATTCCCAGGAGGGGAAGAAGGCTATGTTTTGATCCTAACACCATTCTTTGTACTGCTAAGGGTGCCACCAATTACTCTAATTCCTGAAACAGGTTATTCATTCTGGTACCTTCCAAGACTTCCAATGTTGATACCATGGCCAGGTCCACAAGTTACTTGGTTAGCAGTAACATATTATGTTCCATCACCAATGGAGATGCAATCGTCACCTGTTCCAATATTGGCATTGGTGATGGTGATCTTAGATGAACGTCCGATGTGGATTCCATCAGTGTTGGGGCTATCTCCAGGTGCAGTTATAGTAACATGTTGGATTTGCAAGTTCTTGCATCCCATAACGTTTATGTGGAAAAATTTGCTATCCTTCGATTTAATGTCACGGACTATTGAATTTGTGACGAAATCAAACCTTATATTCTGTTCATGTTTACAAGTTAGATAAATCAAAACACCAAATATGAACGCCATAGTTTCATTTAAATATTCTGCTAAAAATATTTTCATTTAAATATATTATAGTAAAATGCTAACACTTCTTTGAATTACTATATTAAAAAAAATTACAAATATATATATCAATGAATGTGGTTGGTACTACTTTAACAATATTAGATGAAAAAGGTTTTTTGGACCAAACAATTTGTCACAGCTTGATATTATATGCAAGTATGATTGGTGAACCATCGCTTTCACCTTTAATCACCACTTTTTCTCCATTACACACAGTTGCACAAGTTAGGGTCATGGCACAGAAGTTGTGTCCATATTCCGTATTTGGACTTTCTCATATATAAATTTGAAATTATATTTTTTGGTGAGTTGTGACACCTCACTATATAAAGCTTACATCAAATTATTAATAATATGATAATATCCTTAACATCATTAAACGAATAAGTGCTTGAATTAGTATTTCGTGAAGGTTAAAGTTCTTAAAGTTGTAGTGTCTATATATATCTACATAAATATAATGGAATTTAAATGCTAATTATTAAGATTGGAATCTTATGATAGGAAGTGTTTTGCAGCTATACTTTTCAGCACAATTATTTTTTTTCCATGCCATTTGTCCTTTGCCATCGAAAACTCCACCACCTGACACAGTGAGACTGTCGATACGTTGAAAAGAAACCCAAAAGTCTTTACCGTTGAAGGAGGCAATGTTTGATGGGGCCTGTAGGGTGCCCTGAAGGTTAAACTCGATAGCACCTTTGCATGGACCTAATAAAGTCATTACACCAAGCTTGTATGTCCCGGTTGAAATCACAACTTTACTTCCTGCAATTGCGCATGCAGCTTTCCAAGCTTTCGTCAAAGCCTAATAAACACATTATGAAAAATCGAAATCAGTATATTACAATCATTTTTCATGTTAATGTTTTATCATTTGATATTAACTAATTTTATTCATGGTTGCTAACAACTCTCCTGTTTACACTTCAACTTCTATACTATTATTAGCTTTCATGCTTCCTCCTTCACTAATTAATTAATAGTTTATTGTTACAATCAAACCGTTGATGACCAGTTAAGATTAAATAAATTTCATTGACCATGGAAGGATAAATTTTTAACAACTTTATGATTGAATTATGCTAATAACTCTAAAGGATTATAACATTTCTTTTATTTTGGTCCATTATTCTATAAGATAAGATTATTACTACTATATATCACCCTAACTTCTTAGCTTTAAATGGCAAGCTATTAGCCACCTGAAATGTTCATTTTCTCCTTGAAACTAATTGAATACTTCCCTCTAGAGAAGGGGGGAAAAGTCTAGAAAAATAACCACCTACGAAAACTATCCAAAGTTAGTATAGGCAGCATGCCCATCTATAGTGTAAAATAGAAAATAAAGAAAATACTATATAGGAGAGGTTGAACTCACCTTTTGAATTATTATATTTATCATTGTTACTATAATTAGTTTACAAATCTTTGTCAATTATTATATACTAGCCGGTAACCAGTGCAATGCTCGAGAAAGTTAGACATAATCTTTTTTGTCTAAATAAGAAATTTGATAATTATGATATAACATCTATTATAATCGTAATGCTAAGAATATTGTAGTTTTGTCACCTTTTGAGTATTTTTAAATAAAATATTTAGGGTTTAAATTCTCTCTTCTCAATTGCAACTATCGAATTATAAACAAATGAAATCAACAAATACTTTCAATGGTCTTTCTTAGAATTTAGACGTTTGAAATTGGAAACGTTTTTTGGTTCTTAAAGTAGAGACTAAGAGACTAAGATTGTCTATCTATGAGTTTTTAGTATGTAGAATAGAGAAGCTCCGTCGACTTGCTCGCTTTCTCCCCCTAGACTGTGACATATTACCACCCTCGACCTCCACAAAATTGTGTTGTTCAAAGACAAATTTGTGATAAGGAAATCAGGTTGTGAATAATGAAGAGAAAGAGAATGTAGAAATAATGAAATTTGTATGAAATTCAAATTTTGACCGGGCCTAAAAGTATGGGTTTTAATTAACTAGCAGATGGACATGATGATTTTGGCCATAAAACTCATCAACCCAAAGGACAGTGGGAATTCTCCTTTTTCATCAAATTGTGAAACATGACACTTTTCTACAACTATTTTTGGTAGGTGAGCTTCCATGCAACTTTTGAAGTTTTTAATACTAATACCGATTATCAACAATGACGAGCCATAAAATGTACCAACCCACGATTATTCTTACTTTAGTTGAATATGACTTAGATGTTGGTTGAACTTCAACAAATATGAATTTTGAACAACAGTATGTTTCATATCAAATGAGAAGAAAATATTTCGTTTTTTTTCTTTTTCTTTTTAATGATAGAAAATGTATGCCAATATTGATGTTAATGAGACTAACCTTTCAGCTAGGTTACATATTACATGTTAAGCTTCCTTCATCAAATCATCTGTTTTATTTATTATGATATGCAAACTTTTCATCACCTTCATATTTATTTTTCCCAATTATGCTGCTTCACATTCTCTTGATATTTTATTTGATGAAAGTTGAATCCATCCTTATGTG